>CAUYPO010026481.1:0-29477 GCA_963574435.1 Cheirogaleus major
CCTCAAACTCCTGGGCTCAAGCAATCCTACTGCCTCAGCCTCCCAAGTAGCTGGGACTACAGGCACGTGCCACCATGCCCAGCTAATTTTTTCTATATATTTTTAGTTGGCCAATTAATTTCTTTCTATTTTTAGTAGAGACGTGGGTCTCACTCTTCCTCAGGCTGGTTTCGAATTCCTGACCTTGAGCGATTCGCCGGCCTCAGCCTCCCGGAGTGCTAGGATTACAAGCGTGAGCCACCTCGCCGGCCTGACTGGTCTTCTTGAGGCCTGTAGTGAAAGCTTACTCTGTTTCGCTGTGGCTTCGAGACTTTGCAGATGACCTGTTCTCTGTAGACCTGCTGCTAGTGACTTTGTCCTTTCTTCTTTCACCTTTTTTTCCCCTTTAACTTCCATGATACTTATTCATTTTCCCCCTCCTGGATTTGAGCTCAGAGAGGCATTGGGATTGGAAAGTTTAGGCAGGGCAGGAGATAAGGAAATAGAATCATGGGGCTTTCTTCTTGTCGTTTTCTGACTCCATACCCTTCGTTTCCTCTTGGCAGACCCTCTTCTGGCTGTGCCCAAGTGCTGTCTCACCCTGGGCACACACCTGTCACCAGCTTGGCCTGGGCCCCCAGTGGGGGGCGGCTGCTCTCAGCTTCACCTGTGGATGCTGCTATCCTGGTGAGTTGGCACCCACCCCTCTCGTGGTCATTTCAGCCACCCCTCAGCCTTGAGGAAAGCACATTCTTCAACTGGTGGTGGAAAATATGGGGGAAGGAGAGTGATCATTGTCCATTCAGTCTTGAACCTATCCAGGGAAGGAGCTTTACCATTCAGACTGCTCAGATTTAAAATTCTGCCTGCTGCAGTTGTAAACATAAACCCATGCCCTCATAGTTTTTATTTTTTTTCCTTTTAGACTTTATTTATTTAGTTAATTTTTTGAGACAATCTTGCTCTGTCACCCTGGCTAGAATACAGTGATGTAATCATAGCTCACTGCAATCTCAATCTCAAACTCCTGGGCTCAAGCAATCCTGTTGTCTCAGTCTCCCCAGTAGCTGGGACTACAGATGTGCACCATCACGCCCAGCTAAATTTTCTTTTTGTGTAGACGGAGTCTCGCTCTTACTCAAGCTGGTCTCAAAGTCCTGAGCTTAAGTGATCATCCCACCTCGGCCTCCCAAAGTTCTGGCTACCACTCCTTCAGCTGTGGAGTGCTAGGATCCCAGAGTGCTGGGATCACAGCAGCCTGCCTCTTTTAGACTTTTCAAAACAGAACCAATGTACCCTTATGCTCAACAGTCCTGTTCCTGCTTTCTCTCCTTTCTGGGTTTTTGTATGTTAAAGAGGGCAGCCCACAGTGAGATGACAGGGCGCTTGAGTTTTCTGTCTCACTCTCCTGCCACGAACTCTCCTAGGTGTGGGATGTCTCAACAGAGTCCTGTGTTCCCCTTCCCTGGTTTCGAGGAGGTGGGGTTACCAACCTGCTCTGGTCCCCAGATGGCAGCAAAGTTCTGGCTACCACTCCTTCAGCTGTCTTTCGGTGAGTGGGAGAAGGGCAGAGGGAGTCCAAGGCCCTAGAGAAAGGCATTAGGCTCCTGGAACCTCTGCCAAAGGGAGGTAGGTCCAAGTTTTCGAACCTGGAAGCCCTAAGGTGTAATTTGCTTCTCTCTGGCTCAGAGTCTGGGAGGCCCAGATGTGGACTTGTGAGAGATGGCCTACTCTGTCAGGGCGCTGTCAGGTAAGAGGGAACTGTGATTCACAGAAGCTGGGGAGATGATTCCAAGGGGCCCCTGTTCCCTCAAGCCTGGCCACCTCTACTTCTTTCCCTCCTACATTCCCCTGTAGACCTCCCTTCTTCTGCCTTTTGCTCCCTGACCTCAGACTGGCTGCTGGAGCCCAGATGGAAACCGACTGCTGTTCACTGTTTTGGGGGAGCCACTGATTTACTCCTTGTTGTTCCCAGAACATTGTGGTGAGTTAGGGCAACACTTCAGGATGCAGACTATCTGGGGTGGTCAGCGGGGGCAGCAACCTTCTGTAAAATGCTACTCTGAGGGGTAAGTATAGATGTTTAGGAGACTTCAAGAGTGTTGATGCCTGTGATGAGCTGGTCAGGGACTAGTGAGAGGCCCATTTCGTGCACTTAAGAATGTCTGCTCTAGGCCGGGCGTGGTGGCTCACGCCTGTAATCCTAGCACTCTGGGAGGCCGAGGCGGGAGGGCGGATCGCTCAAGGTCAGAAGTTTGAGACCAGCCTGAGCGAGACCCCGTCTCTACTAAAAATAGAAAGAAATTAATTGACCAACTAAAAATATATACAGAAAAAATTAGCCGGGCATGGTGGCGCATGCCTGTAGTCCCAGCTACTCGGGAGGCTGAGGCAGGAGGATTGCTTGAGCTCAGGAGATTGAGGTTGATGCCACGGCACTCTAGCCCGGGCAACAAAGTGAGACTCTGTCTCAAAAAAAAAAAAAAAAAAAATTTAATAGCCTATAGACTTCTAGTTTTTTGTGTGTGTGGCGGGGAGGAGAAAGGGGATGATCTTTTTTTTTGTTTAATGGTGGTAAAATATCCATAACGTAAAATTTACCACTTCAACCATTTTTAAGTGTGCAGGTCAGTGACATTAGCACCTTCATGCTGCTGTGCAGCCACCACCATCCTCCATCTTCAGAACTTGTTTGTCTTCCCAGACTGAAACTCTGTAGCCATTAAACAGCTCCCCTTCCTCCCTGGGCCCCTGGCAACCCCTATTCTGGTGCGTCTACAGACCTTGCGTCTGTACATAAGTGGACATGCAGTGCTCGTTCTTGGTGATGGCCTATTTATTTCACCACTGTTTTATGCCTTTCTGCTGTGTGGAATTTTGGTTTTCTGTGTTCTGCCAGGGAAGCACGTGGATTGGCCTGGCTTGTGTCACATGACCCTCCTTCTGTCCAATCACCGTGGCCAGGAGGATGAGGTTTTGTAATTGGCCCAGCCTGGGTCTGTCTCCAGGAGAGAGGGGATGGTCTCAGCCACCCCAGTAGTGCTGCCCCCTGCAGAGCCATCAGTCCCACTTTGCAGAGGAGCTGGCTCTGAGATGAGAGTGGCCTGCTTGGCACTGTGACGATACATAACTTCATGGGGACTCAAACCTGGGTTCTTTGAGTCCAGGTAGAGAAACTGAGGCCCAGAGCAGGGCAGACTCCCCGGGGTCACACAGCATGAGTTGGCTGCATGACACACTATGCCACCTCCACCAGGAAGTCTTCCTGGCTTGGCCTAGCCAGGCCTGGGGTGGTCACTGCCTGATGTCACATCCATGTGAGACAGGGCTCCCCCACACATACCTGTCCCTAGTGTCTAGGATAGGGTCAGGACGAGTGCTTGGATTCAGGCAGCCCCGTGCCCAGGAGGTTTATGGAGTCAGCAGCTGTGGCTCCTGGCCCGGCTCTCTCACCTACCTGCTTACCATCCTCTCCTTGGCCCTGGCCCAGCCACATGCTGGCTCTCCTGGGTCATGTCATCTCTCAGCACAGTGCCCCTGTGCTGCCTTCCTCCCTAAGACTCTGGGCTGTGCAACTGGGGCTGGACTTGCTCCTTCAGCTGCGACCACGACCTGCTTGCATGTTGGAGGGGCCTTTGTTGGTCAGCGGCCAGGCCCAGGGCCCACTGCCATGTGGAGCCTGCAGCCTGCTGGACAGGGCCATATGCCGCTCCTCCTGCCTGCCTGTGGGCCCCACACCTCCTCATTGCAGCCAGCGCGGCATCGATTTGGTAAATTATGAACATTTGTAGGTATTTATGGAGCCCTGGCTTGATTTCTCCTGTGTGGCAGATGATTCAGGGGGGACATGTGCAGGCAACAGGCCTTATAAATGGGAACCCGCTGGAATGCCCCGTTATGGAGATTTACACTGATCCTTAAACATTGTAGATTAATTTTTTGAAAACATCTATAAAATAAGAGATTTATACCTAAAACAATACCATACACCATGACAGGAAGGAATTAGAGTCAATTTATTCATATATTAGTCAAAAACTCAATTTCATATATTGTGTGGAAAAATTAAAACCCTTTCTGCATTTTATTACAAATTATGCATTCTCCATATATGGGGATAAATAATTGATAGCCTTACAAATACTTAATCTAGAAAATATTTATTAGAAACAGACAACTCATTTTTCATGTGTTTTGTTGATGACAATATTGCACACTTTAAAAAATTAATGATGACTCTTTGCAAGAAAAAAATGTCAACAACCTAATTCTTTTGTTTAGCATCATGTCCAAGCTAAGCAGACACAGCTGGGCAGTGAAGGGACGTCCACTCCCTTGACCCCTGGCTGTGGGTGGGCTGGAGGGTCTCCAGGACATGGCAGTGGGCCAGGGAGGTTGCGTTTGAGGAGTGTCAACATGTTTTTCTTCTGCTGCCCAAACTCTCCTTGGCTTATAATTTAAAAATAGGTGTTTCCGACTTAATTTCTGAGAAAGCACTAAGTAATGGGATTTGTGGATAGACTCAAAGAGCCAAGAGATCAACGCTGCCGACTCAGCCCAGAGAATTATGAACCCGTGAATTATCTGGGCCCCCAGCTCAGGGCCCAGGCTCTGCCCACGGAGGGAGGGGCTGCCTGTGGGTGGCGGGGAGCCCACAGCTGGCCCAGTCTGCTCTTCTGGGATGAGTGGCCCTGCCAGGCCCACCCTGCCTTCTGCTGGGGCTGCACCCACCATCACGCACTCTAGGCCTGTGAGGAGGAGGCCGAGAGGACCCAGGCTGGGCGTTCGGCCTCATGCACCATGCACAGCTCTGCCCTCTGCCCTCTGCCCTCTGGCCCCCTGTGCATGTGGGAGACTAGGCAGGCATGCGGTGGAGCCCGATGGCGGTGCCCTGGCAGCTCTCCATCGCCAGCCCAACCTGGGGAACACCAGGGATCGAATAAATAACTGCTGTGTTTATTAAAAAATAAATTTGGTGCCTAACGGAAGTGCTGTTTCTATACATAGAAAAAAATGTTTAAAATAAAAACCAAAACAGTTTTCAAAGGGGCCTCAGCATTAATTATTCATCTCTTGCTAATGAAAACACACCTTTTCAGGCCCCCGGCTCCCTCCCTCCAAGTGGGGTCTCAGGGAAAACCCAGCCTGAGGGTGGGAGCCAGGTGGCAGACCCCGGGGGCCGGGGCAGGTGGCCTGAGCCCCAGGGCCCCTGAATAAAATGGGGCCACGGTACTCCCTCACGGCCAGTTAGTGGGCAGCCACTGTGTGCCACACCCAGGCTGCTCTGGGACAAAGGAGACAGCCTGGCCTAGAAGAATGGGCAGAGGATGCTGGGCAGCAGGCAGGCAGGGCGTAGGGTGGGGTCTGACCGGGAGAAGGGAGGGAGTAGGCGGGCCTAGGTGGGCAGGAGAGGCAGGGATGAAGGCCATCCTGGCCAGGCCCAGGGGACAGGGCACCCAGGCCAGATGCCTGACCAATACCCACAGCCGCAAGTTGACAGCATCCTGCTCTAAGACATTCAGTGACCCCAACACCCTCTTGCACATGGCTGGATCCCAGGCAGAAGGCGAGAGGGACCTGCAGGCCTTGCCCCAGCCCAGATGGGCCGAGCCCACCCCTGGCCGCCCAGTGCTACCACAACAGGAAAGGCTGGCCTGCTGGGCTGGCGGGGCAGACGGGAGAAACTTGGGTGGCAGCAGCAGGAGTCGCCAGCCCCCGGTCTTCACCTCCCCAGTGGGCCTCACAGCAGCCCTGCCCACCATGTGCAGCAGGGACGTTGGTGCCCGGTCACAAGCTCGTGGGCGCTGCCAGAAACTGAGAATGAAGGTGGGTCCGGGGCCGTACACAGAGCTCCCATCCTCAGGATCCTGCCTGGGTAGTCCTAGTTCTGTGGGAGGCCTGGGGCGTTTGTTCTTTGTTCATTCATTCATCCATTCGCAAACCCCTAAGCATCCCACTCTGGTCTGCAGGTCTCCTGGGGAGAGGGGTTCTGAGTTGTCAGTCACCTGCCTGGCCCAGGGTCTGGGGGCCCGGAGAGAGCCGCTCTCAGCTGATAGCCGAGGGTGGGCGCAGGTGGTGTCCAGGTTGATGGGGGAGCTGAGCTGTACCCTCGGGCAGGGCAGCGGGACCCCAGCTGGGGCCTTTGAAGTCCCACCAGCCTCTGGGGTGGGTGGAGGAGGGGCAGGGGCTTCGGGGAGGGGCCCCAGGCCAGGATCCTCATCGGCTGCGCAGCTCTGTCCTGCCCCTCACCACCCCATGTCGTGCTGTCCTGGGCAGGGACCGGGAGTGGAGCCTGCAGCCCCTACCCGTGTGCGAGGCCCTGGCTGCCATGGCTCCTGCAGGATCTGGGCTCAGAGTTTGTGTGCCCGGCACTCGCCAACACCGGACAGGGCCTGGCAGGGTCCAGCTCTGGGATGGCCCCACTTGGCCTACTCGGAAGGCCTGTGGGGAGTGGCCCAGACATGTCAGCCTGGTTTCAGTCTATGAGCAGGTGAGTGGAGGTGCCTGGCCCCGTCCCTGGCTCCCCGCAGGAGGTCCAAACTCGCTAGATGTGTCCCTCAACCCAGTGTGGATTTCCTGTCTTCTGTGAGGCCGCCCTCACAGAAGGGTGGCACCGGCCAGCCCAGGGATGGTTCTGTTGTGATGGGAGAGGGGTGGTGAGGGCCCAACCTCCCAGAGCTGGGGTTCTCTTCCTGTCTGTCACTCCTGGCTCCCTTTGGTGGCTCCCCATCCAGTGTGGGCAGCTGTCCATCCTAGACCCCAGCTCCCCCCAGCCTAGCCCCCAGGATAAGAGTCCCGGTGCCCCCACCCCGGTGCCACCCCAGGGCTCTTCTGGGGCCAGAGCAGTAGGGACACAGTCGTCGAGGTCGGCTTGTGTCAGGAGCACAGGTGACCTTGTTTGGTAGACAGTGCAGTGGCAGTGGCACCTTTAGTCTGCCAGGTCACACAGCCAGGCTGGGAGAGGCTCACATTCTGGTCCCCAATCACCCCCATCCCCAGGCACTGGGCACACTAAGGACCGTTGGGTGGGGGAGGGGAGGGCACTGGGCAGAGGGGAGAGCCAGGGACCAGAGGCCAACGTGCAGATGAAGGTGGTAAGGGCACAAGCCCAGGAGGGCAGATGCCACTGCACGGCAGGCAGACAGATGCACACAGATGCACACAGGTGCACAGGCATGTACAGGGGCATCATACTCAGACACAGGCACACTCAGAACACGCTGTGGGGCCCACGGTGAGGGCAGCAAGGGTGCCCAGCCGGCAAAGCAGCTGCTGCAGAAATAATTAGTCCCTGGTAGACAGGCCTGGCTCACTTTCTCCAAAGCCCAAGGGCAGCCACCAGCCCCTGGCTCTGGGGAGGAGGATCTGGGAGCACCATGAGCAGCAGCCCTGGGACGCCAGGCTCTGTGACGTGGTCCCTGAGGCTGCACCCGACTGGGCATGCTCAGGCCACCGCCAGCCCCCCACATCCCCGTGTGCCCCAGCACAGTGGTGGTGGTGGCTGCAGATGGAGGAGGAAGTGGGGCTGCGGGGCAGGAGCCTTGTGTTCTCAGGGGTGCAGCTGACCCAGGGTCCCGAGAAGGACTGGGCCTGAGTTGTCTGGGGCAGGGTCTAGGCCCATGTCCAGCTCGTGGGGCCCAGAAGCTCCCAGCCTGCAGAGAAGAACAGCTGCTCTGCTGTTAAAACAATTTATTTTGATCTCTAAGAAGCCAGCAGCTGTTTATAGTCAGCGTGTGGGAGTCACCCTGGGGTGATGGATTCTGCTGACCCAGCAGGCCCTGGGGTCCCGGTGAGGAGGGGCCATCCATCCCCGGCCCAGGGCAGGATGGGGGATGGGCCAGGATCTTCCTGGCCACCTCCATCTCCACTTGGCCACTGTCATGGGTGGTCATTAGGCCCTCCCACCACTGCCCTGGGAGAGTTCGAGAAAGGGCTGCACCCTAGGAGGTGGATACGAGGTGGGCTGGCAATGGGAGGGGGTCGGGCTGAGGACCTACGGGAGGCAGGGTGCAGTGGGGAGGTCAGGGAGCTTGTGGGGAAGGCTGGCTGGGGCGCAGGAAGGTGTGCCTGGAGAGGGGACACAAGGGTGGGTGGGAGAAGCCAGCAAGTGCAAGCCCCGGGGGGCACCCTGGGGGACCTGTTCCTGACACCCCTAAGCTGGTCTAGCTCTCTAGACCTGTGAATGTGGGGGCCATACAGCATCTCCCTCAACCGGATGTGCATACAGTGGGTGCTCAACAAATACTCACTGAGTTTGAAAATGACGATGTGGACCAGAGGACTCTGAGGCCTGGGCTGTGCACACTCGGGGCTCCAGCTGCTCCTCTGCAGCCCTGAGCTGGTCTCTGGGTGCAGAGCGAGGGCTCCCAGGGGGTACCACACAGGCAAAGTTCCGAAGGCCAGGACAGGGGCAGGGCACTCACCACCTCGGAACACTCCGAGGTTCAAAGCCAAATGTTGGTTCCCCCTGCCTGATGTGGGACCCAGTGGGGCCGCAGATGGCCAGATGGGCAGCTCCTTGTCTCCCTGAAACCAGAGGCCCAGTATCCTGGGGGAGGTTCCGAGGCCAGGAGAGGGCTCCTGCGGCAGGGATGGGCCCAGGTAGTGCCCATCAGGCAGGGACAGCAGGGCGGTTCTGGCCAGGACTGGGCATCACACAGAGGCTTCCTAAGGGGCACTTCTAGGCCACGGGGACCTGGGTAGGGCAGAGGCATCTGCCAGAGGCTCACCGTGGGGACCCCCAGGTCTAGCTCCCAGTGTGGCACTTTGGCAAAGAAGCCAGATGCTCCCTCCCAGGCCACCAAGGCACCTCACAGCTCTGGCCTGACCCATCCTGGGGTATTGGGGCCATGGGATGGCAGCACTCAGCAACAGCCAGGGTCTGCCAAGTCCTGGCGCGGCATCCGGTGATGAGGCCTAGGAGTGAGTGGCCTAGCTGTGGCCCTTGGGACCTGCAGGGTGCAGCGTGTGGGTCAGGGCCATTGTCTATGGCTGCTTCCTCCCTGTGCTGTGGGGCCCACCCCTCATCTCCTGACTCTGCCCTATGTGGATGTCCCCAAGGCCAAGACAGCCCCTCCTGCCACCTTCCACAGCTTGAGGAAGTGGCTGCCATTGGGAGCTGGGATTTGCCAGAGTTTTAGCAGCAGCTTCTAATTTTAATGCCGAGCGGGTGGTGAACACACTACGCAGCAGCGAAGGGCCCATGCGAGCACTCAGAGTGGCCTGGGCTGTGGGAGCTCTGGCTTCTGGAACATTCTGGGAACGGCCCCTCCAGGCCACCCTCCCTCCCTGAAGTGGGTGCAGGGGCCCAGGGCAGGTTGGACAGTGTCCAGGATGGGGAGGTCAGGGCTGCAGACCCCACCCGAGCCTGAGGGCGCCTTCCTTGCCTTGGGCCCAGCCATGATGGGAGGCCCTGAAGGTGACAGAACACAGTGGTGTGGGCTCGAGCGTGCTTTCTGTTGGCGTGCGGGGAAATCCTGGTGCCGTGATGGGAGCTCCAGTCCCAGGAGCCGGGGTGCAGTGCTGCCGGGTGGCCACGGCTCCTCAGCCCCAGGGCCCCGCCCTCACCAGGCTGCTGTTCTCACAGCTCCCCCACCCCCGCGCCCCCTGGTACAGAAGCTGTAGCCGCAGCATGGGGAGGTGACCCCCGGGGCACCCGAGCATGTGGCCGGCCTGCAGCCCTGTGCTCTCATCCCAGCCTCGCTGCAGTTCCCAGCTGTGACAATCACAATGCGCCCTGCTCCTGGCTGTTCTTGCTGAGTCCTCTCCATTTGAGGGGACTCAGCATTTCTGGGTCCACGTCCCAAATGTGTCCACTTGGAGTCACCCAGGGCACTGACTCGGGGCCCCCCAGACTTGCCAACCCACCATCTAGAGAGGGGGCCTGGACTCACATTCTATTTATTTATTTATTGAGATAGGGTCTCACTATGTTGCCCAGGCAGGTCTTGAACTCCTGGCCTCAAGCAATTCTCCTTCCTCAGCCTCCCAAAGTGCTGGGATTATAGTCATGAGCCATCACACCCAGCCTGCTTGGTCCTTTATTTTATTTATTTATTTATTTTTCAGCATAATATGGGGGTACAAATGTTAAAGTATGTACATTGCCCTTGCTGCCCCTCCCCCCTCGAGGGGACTCACATTCTTAACAAACACTGAGAGATGGGTGGGTCAGGCAGGCTGGGGGAGATGCTCTGGGAGGGAAAGCCGGCTCGAGCCCCAGCGGGCGCCCCGGCCTCCGCAGCTCTCACGAGGCTATGTGGCTGGCGGGATGGCAATGGGTCCTGGGTCTCCTGAGTCACACTGTGCAGGCCGGTGCCCCGCCCGATGCCGCCAGCACACATTGGCTTGGCCCGGTGCCCACGGGTCCTGAGCTGGGCACGGGCCTCCCTGAGTCTCTTGGGAGCTGTCTGGGCCCTGAACCAAGCCATGGCCTGAGCAGGGGCCTCACCTCACCCACCTAGGATGCACATGCTCCCTGCTCGGCCTCTCCACTTCCGCCAGGCTTCAGTGAACAAAGATTGTGCTGACGTCGACAGAACAGTGACAGGTGGCTGTGGCACTCCGTCAGGGAGAAGGCCCAATTAGGAGGGGTATGTGGGTACAGGGCAGGCCTGGCCGCCTGGGGAGGCCACACACAGCCTTCGCCACCAGCCCCAGGGCTTGGACTGCTCAGCCCCGCAGTGATTGTGCTGGGTGGCCGGGGAGGGCGCCTTTCTCCCCAGGTGCCCACTTGGTGCCAAGCCTGCCAGACTCCTCAGCTAGCACATTTGGGTGCAGGACCTAATGCACCCACAGAGCCAGCCAGGGGTATCAGAGCCTACCAGAGATGCCCACTGGGGGTGAGGACCCACCCAGGGGTCTCAGGGAGCAGCACAGAGGTGGGACAAAAGTGGAGACCACATTGCAGTGCTGTCGGGGCACAGGCTGGCAGGGTGCAAGCTGCCACTGAGAGAAAGGGCAGAGTGCTCCCACAGCCCAGGGTGCTTGTCCATATGGCAAGGACTTGGGGCCAGGGTACCACACACGATGTCCTAGACCAGGCTGGGGGTCCCCTGAGCCACAGACCCCACATATGCAGGCTGTTTCCTTTTCAGTCCAAGTGGCTGGGCAAGTGTTTGCAGCCTCCAGCCCAGGGACCCTGCTGTGTTTGGAGGGGCGCATCAGGGCAGGTCTCCCAGGATGACTGAATCCCTCCCTTCTGCCAGCTCAGAGTTGTTAGAACTCTCTGGAAATCTTGAGTCTGGGAGGTGAGGTGGGAGAGGGACCCACCCACTATTGCTCTGCCTGGGCTGACAGCCTGGGTCTATGTTCAGGTCTTGAGTGGTTCCAGGCAGCAGGTTCCAGGACCTGCTAGGAACATGCTGGGCTGTGGGAGCTTATGGTTCTCCCTGGGCCCCTTCCTGGGGGATCAATAGCCACCTTGGGCCCAGCTTCCCCAGGCCTGGCCTGGGCAAGAGGTTGGAAGATCCTAGGAGGAGTGAGTCCCCTGAAGGCACCATCTCCACCCTGTGCAGCACCGTTCCCTGCAGATCATCTTGTCCAATCCCAGAGCCCAGCTCAGCTCCCTGTGCCCTGCTGGGTCACCCTGCCAGCCTCCAGGGCCCGTGGGCTCTGCAGACTGGAGGCTGGGCAGCGCAGGCAGGTGAGGGGCTGAGGAGTGCCACCTGCACTCAAGCCACTGCAGCAGGGGTCCTGGCTGGGGCTGGAGGGTTGTGGGAGGCAAGATTATGTGTGGGAGGGGCCAGGCAAGGCCCCCACCTAGCCCCTGCCCCATAAACACTCCTGGAAGGGTGGGGGTGCCATGCAGCACGGGTCTACTTGAGGCTCTGGGACTGGCAGGTGGAGACAGTGTCCCCCAGTTCGGGCTGGCAGCCTCACAAGGCACCATGTCCTCCAGCCCTGACCTGGGCAGGGGCCAGCGTCCCCTGATCCTCATGTCCCCCGCCCCCTGGCTGCGCTGCTGCCCTGCCTGTATTTCAGCCACATCCCCACCCCTCTGTGAGCACTGCTTCTTGCTTATTTTGCAAGTCAAATCCTGCGTTAGTGAGCTCCTGCTTTGCGTCCAGCTTTGGAGACCGGCTGGGAGCTGGGATGGCACCCTGATGGTGTGGCAGCCATGCCCAGGGAGGGGGCCTGGGGGCCCCAGAGGCAAGTGGGGTGAACCCTGCAGCCTCATGCTTCCAAGGTCACTCCTGGCCACACCAAGGGGCCAGGCTCAGGGTGAGCAGGCAGACCCCTCCGACCCCTGGCTCTCCTGCCTCAGAGCCCCACATAGGCTATTCCTTCTGCACACAGGCTGTTCCTGCCCAGCCAGGTCGGGTGGGAGGGGAGAGTCCCTCCTCCCACAGCCCCTCAGGGACTGAGTGGCTGTCAGGGTGTGCAGCTGTGACACCCACAGCAGAGGAGAACCTTGGCCACCAAAGGCTGGCCGTCCATCATGGGAGCCCCTGCTCCGAGGGCTGCTGCTTAGCTCTGCCTGGGCTTTCCTCTGCATCGCGGGGAAGGTGAGGGGCTGTAGGCGTCTGGTCCCTGGTGAGCATTCTGGGCTTCTGGCCTGAGGCCCGCTGCCCTCCCAGGCCCCCACCACCCTCCCAGCTTTCCCTTGTCTGTGCACCCAGGGTGAGGGTGGGGCCCAGGCCTGCACCAGTGTCACTGGAGGAGGTGCTGCCTTCTCAGCTCAGCTGGCTTCCCTGGGGGCCCTGCTCTGGCTCCCGCTGGTCCTGTGGTCCCAGGGCGACTGCTCCAGCTGTCACGCTGGGTCTCACAGCATCTGTGGGACTCCCTGGGGTGGAGGAGGCAGGGTGTGGGACCCTGTGCCTTTCCTCCTGGAACATCCACAGTAGTGGCAACGACACCGAGGCTGAAGCTGACATGCCAGCCCCCGAGCTGGGCTGCTAATGTCAGCCTGACACTGGAGGCTGTGTGAGGGTGGCCCTCACTCCTCACCAGCCCTGGGGGTGGGCACATGTCAATGAGGCACGGGGTCTGAGGGGATGGGATCCTTCACTGACCTGCCCTGGCTAGTGGCTCCATGTGGTCTTCCCTGCAGCTTCCCGGGCCAGCTGTGCCCTGGCCACCGGCACCCTGGCTTGCCTATGGCAACACGGGTCAGAGCTTGGTTATCGCTTGGCTGCTTTTGCCATAGGGACAGCTTCCAGCGCATCCCCAAAGGCAGTTTCTCTCCTTCAGCTGTTGAAGGTCAATGCTCACCTGTGCCCACAGGCCTTTGGCATCCTTGAGAACCTGCTATTGGCCACGAGGGTCTCTTGGGCACCCAACCATTGCTCAACCCAGGGCATCCCAGATGGCACCTGCTTCACAGAGTGGCCTTCAGGTCAGGGGCTGGCTTTGGCAAGGAGGGTCACACCTGCTCTGGCCTTCAGGCCTCTGCCACAGAGGGTCAAGCTGCCGGCCTACCTGGTCTCCGCAGGGATGCCCGGATGGGCCTAGGGAGGGGTGGGAGTAAGTGTCTTGCCTGGGTCTTGGGGATAAAGGTCCCAGCTCTTGGGGGCTGGCCTGGCATCCACTGCTCCCTACAGGCCCTGGGGGGCACTCAGTGGGCTGCATCCCCATTCTCAGTCCCCCTGGGCCCCTCCTGGCCAGCCCTCTGCGGGAACCTGTGCCCTGATGCCATGGCCAAGCCCTGTCCGGGGCCTCCTGGGTGGGAGGCAGCTCTGAGTGCAGAGCAGGGTGCCCACATGGGTGAGCTGCTCTTTAGCCGCCCCCTCCTCTGTAGGGATGACATGGTGACCTCACCGCAGGCCCAAGGGTACTGCTGTCACCAGGTACTGGGAGCCCCCTGGGCTGAGGTTGTCCGGGCAGGAGGTGTTGCTGCTCCTTCTGACTCGGGTGGGGCCACCTCTCATAGGCAGGTGGGTCCAGTGTGCTGGCCCCCAGCCGCCTGTGTCCTATGGAGCTGCCCTGTCCCTCTGGCCAGCCTGGAAGTGGCCTTAGCTGGTCGTTTGGGGAGTCAGTGGGTGAATGGTCCGGCTGACCCATCCCTCGGGGTGGAGGAAGGCTCTGGGCGGGGCCTGCACTGGTTCCCCAGCGATCCTGAGGCGGGGGTGGTGCCGGTATTTGCCCTCCCCGCCCAGAGATGTGTCCTCTTCGGAGAGTGTGTTGCTGGGTGCTTCTCTGTGGTGGTGTTAATTGGGACCTGCTTTTACAGGACAAGCCTGGCGGGCTGGCAAGTTCTGCACAGCCTTGGAGCTCAGATTAACCTGGATGTGGGGAGTGGGCTTGGCCAGTAATCCCTTCACATGGACAGGCACGGCTGTCCCCAGGCCTGGGGACCACAGCACGCAGGCTGGTCTGACACCACCTGAATTCTCCGCCTAGGCCCCTGGACAGACCAGGTGTGGTAGTAGGGCCAGGAGGGACCCAGGGAATCGGTGCCACAGGCTTCCCTGGCGTGGCAGGACTTCAGGCAACAGCATGGCTGCCCCAGGCTGGGGTCCCCACCCATGTCAGGTGTGGACGTGGCCTCGTGGCCAGTTTGTTCCTCTGCAGGTCTGGCAGGGTCCGTGGCTGGAGCTGGGGAGGGCGATGTCCTGCATGACATTGACCCGGGGATGGGAAGGCCGTGGTCCCTCACCCCCGCTGGAGGGGTCTTGTTGAGAAGAGCAGGAGAGGGTTTGTTGAATTCAGTGAGTAGTGGGCAGACACATGGACAGGCAGACAGGGATGGATGGACGGGGCTGGAAGGGGCCCTCGCTCACACCCCGAAGTACCGTCTGGGAGGAGGGGGTGGCTGGGTGGCTGGTCGGCTGGGCGCCAGGAAGGGCGGTGGCCTTGAGAGCAGGTCTGGCCTCAGGGAGGGCTTCGGAGGCTGAGCCTCCCAGAGCCCCTGGAGCCCGGAAGTTGCAGGCCCCTGCCCGTCACCACTCTCTCTTTGCTCCATCATTTTTCAGAAATAATTGTGCAGCAGCATCAGGCTGTCTCTGCGCCTCCACCACAGCCTGCCCCAGACCCTCCCAGGCTGGCCTTGCCTGCCACGCACCGTGTGTATTGAGGTGCTTTCCCTGCAAGGTCTTCATCATCCCCTAATTGTTCACATTTATTTTTCTCCTTCTGAGTGAGCAGCCCTGCAAGCCGCGGCCTCGACTCTCCTTGGCGGGCATCATTAATGTGGCTTCCATGCCAATGATCTGGGGGGCTGCCCCCGCCCACCGGCCCGGCCGCCGCTCCTCTGCCCGCCCTGAGATGGATGTTCCTTTATTGCCCATAAATCTCTGCACAGCCCTTTGTGAAGACAAATCAGAGGCCTCCTGTTCCCCCGTGTCTGTTGGTGGGTTTAATTGGCCCTCCCCGCGGAGGCCGCCCCGGCAGGAGAACCTCCATGTGGGCCGAGCGGTGCCACGGGCATCTGCAGAAGGGGCCGTCCTCTGCCCCTTGCTTTGTCTGGGGGACGGGGAGAGGCTGGGCCATGTGAAGGGACAACGTGCCGCTCCTCCCTGGTGCACCCATCTGTGTGGAGGCCACATGCCAGCCCATGGAACGAACGTGGACTCCTACATCCATGTGGCCAGCAGTAGCCCAGGCCCAGGAGGGGTCCCTCTCTTGCCTAGGTGGCCCAGTAGTAACGTTGCAGCCTTAGGGGCTCCCTGGCCAGGGAGGAGGCCCACAGGTTCTACCCAGCACACAGTAGATGCATAATAAATGCATGGTGAACTGGGTAGGAACCCTCTGCCTAGCCCAGCCACGGCATTGGCCGAGGGGCAGCGTCCCTGAGGGGCTGGGCACCCCCCGACGCCCTGGTGGCTGTGGGTCCCACCCTGCTCATGGCCAGCAGGCCCCGCTGGCCCCATGTGCCACTTGCTGCCGGAGCGTGGGAAATGCTGCCTGTGCAGCACTCAGAGCATGGGGCTGAGTGTTTGGCTGAGGCTGATGTCAGAGTCAGGGGTCCCCGGCCCAGCTCTGGGGGCCCCATGGGAGTGGAGCATGCTCAGGCCACCAGCCCAGCTCAGCCGGGTTCCACCACTTGCTTCGTGGCCTTGAGGGAAGCCCTCGGCCTGCCTGCCCCTGAGGATCCAGGTACGAGCTTGCTACTGGGCTCCGAGGGCCAAGAAAACAAGTTGTGGGCTGGAGGCCTGGTGCCCATGTGGCAGAAATGCCCAGTCTAGCCCCTCTGCTGGGTGCCTTAGCCATCACAGCCATCTGTGAGCCCTTCTGGTGCGGGCCCAAGCAGGGACCCTTCCCATGGGGGTTTACTCACTCCTCACACCAGGCGGGAAACTGAGGACTATTGAGGTGTAGTGACCTGGCCGCAGCTCTGAGCCTCCTGAGCCCTGGCCGTGCAGGTCTGAGTGCTGCAGATCTGCTCCGTGACCACATGGCTGGATGGGGATCAGCCTGGGGGACATGAGAGGGCTTCCTGGAGGAGAGGGTGGTGTCAGAGCTGAGTACGGAGCAAAGTGGAGGTCCCCAGAAGAGGATCCGAGAGTTCTGTGGCTGGAGCTGAGGGCAGGTGCAGGGGAGATGGGGCTGGATGGGTGCCCGCTCCTCTGCCCTGGCTGTGCCCTGACCCTCAGGACTCCATGCTTGGCCCAGCCCCTTGGGGGATGTTGAGTCAAAGGCTGGGCCTCCTCACTGTGGCCAGAGGTGGCCCGAAGTCCACCTGACCAGACACAGAATTGCAGTGGTCATGTACCCACCACAGCTCAGCGTGTGTCCCCACTCAGGGACATCCCCAGGCTGACCGGCACAGGTGAGAGGCCCAGGCACCGGGTAGAGAAGCCACGCTCGGCAGCAGGCATCTGACCCAGCCTGGCCTCAGGTCCAGTCCTGCCCGACACGTCACTTCATGCCTCTGGGCCTCAGCTTCCCTGTCTGCACCCCGGGGACAGTGTCCTCTTAGCAAGGCTCGCCGCATGCCAGGGAGGCTGCCAGCTGGGGCAGGGCGGGGGACCGAGGCAAGTGGCATCCCCCACTCTGCTGCCACTGTGGCCGGTCCCTGGACCCCAGCTCATGCAACAAATAAACATTTGCTTCCCTCTAAACTTGTTTCCAGCATGTTCTCAGTCTCACTGGACATTAGTCTACCATCAGCTCCTGAACATTCTGCTGCTTCTATTATTTCAGGACTAATTTAAGGATTAAAAAATAATTCTCCCAATTACTATGCAAAGCCTGGGGCAGCCATATAAACTGGGCAGGCGCTCCCATACAAGGACACAGCCAACCCTGCAGCCCCTGGGTGGCCGGTGCACAGGGCAACTCCAGGGACACCTGCAGGGCCCCAGGGGTGGGGTGGTGGCTGGGGCGAGTGCCACCAGGAGCAGCCCAGCTGGCCTGGCATGCTGTCCATCACCTAGGGTGGCTGCAGCCACTGCGAGTCCAGCCCAGGTGTCATCCTCCACTGATTGGGCTGGGTGGCACCACCCCAGGACACAAGGATTGGTCCTGAGCTGTGAAGGACTCTGTCTGCAGGTCGCCTCACAGCTGGCCAGGCATCCTTGGGTAGGGGCTGTGCTAAACCCGCAGGCAGCGTGCAGTTAATCAGTTTGCTGCATAGGCCTCAGTGTCCAGGGAACGGAGGGCTGGACATCAGCCACCGGCCTGCCCACCCTCTGGCCCTTGACCTCAGGGGGCACCAACTGGGCCAGGGCTAGGCCAGGCATGGCCCGAGAGGGGCTGGGGTGGTGCAGGCAAGAGCTGAGCCCATGGGTTCTGGCTCAGCACCCTGCCCCCTCCCGGCCCCCGTCAGTGCCGGCCGGTGAGCTCATCTCTTCCTGGGCTGTAAATATCACCCAACTGCTCACGACTCCCAAATGTGTCCTCCAGCCGGGCCCCTCTCCTGAGCTCAGCCTGCACAGCCCACGCGACACCCCCGCCCAGATGTCTTCTGGGCCTCGACAAGGCGGCCGCTCCTCCTGGTGCCCCCACCTCGGGGAGAGGCACCCCATGCCTGCTGCTCAGGGCAGACGCCTGGGAGCACTGCTGCTGCCCCTGCTCCATCGAGGCATCCACGCTTCCTGCCTAGTCCAACTTGAAACTACTTCCTTCTGAATCCTCCTACCCTCTCCTCAGGCCTGGCTAGACCTCGGCCAACTTCCTACCTCACCACTGCACAAGCCCCCACTGTGGCCTGGAGGGGCAGGTGCAGAGCCCTGAGGGCCAGGCTAGGGGCTCTGGTGGTGCCAGGAGGAGCAAGGAGCAAGTGACCACAGAGGCAGGGCCCAGCCAGGGCATCCAGGATGGTCAGCCTGGTCACAGCTCAGTGTGGGGCCCGTCGACTCCTGAGTCGACTCCTGAGCCGCCACCTCCAGTAGGCTCCCAGCCCCCATCTGAGGGCCAGCTGGTGGTGACACACACAGCCTGAAAGGTGCCTGAGGGCACACAGGTGCCTGCCTCTCATAAGGAGTGGGCCCACCACAGATAGTGAGCTCCCTGTCCTAGGAGGTGTGAAAGCGGAGGTGGGACCTGTCGTCCTTCCTCAAGCCACTAAAGGTGCTGCCGATGCCCACTGCAAATGGGCTGCTGAGGAGCGGCCTCCAGGCTCTTCCCAAATGGTTTCTGCAGTTTCCTGGTTCTGACTCATGCAGGAGCCCCTGCCTCAGCCCTGCCCCTACCCTGGATTTAGCAAGTTTGCCCATGTCTTCTCGGGCACAGCAGGGGCCACTCGGGAGAAAATGGATAAAGAAATGCCTGCCCATGCTTTGTTTGCCCACCAGTACCCAGCCACAGGCTGGCAGGCTCCTGGGCGCGGCTGTGGGGTGCAGAGAACGGGGGTGCTAGGGAGCGCGGAGGGTGGGGCTGTAGGCATCAGCATCTTGACAGCAGGCTGTGCAGAGCTGCAGAGGGGAAGCAATGGGGTCTCCTGGGCCCAGAGGGGCGGGGGCAGCAGCCTGGGTGGGGCAGACAGCACAGGTCTGGGCAGGGCCTGCCTGAGCTGCCCGTCCCCAGCCCTGGGGCACAGCTGCCAGCGCTGGAGTTCCCACGTGCAGAGGGCAAACTGCAGGTGAAGGTTCGGGCAGCACCAGTGGCACAGGCCTGAGGGTGCCCTGGAGGAGATGGCAGCAAGTGGAGGCCCCTGCTAAAGAGGGGTAGGGGCCAGACAGGACCACGGCATCCTGAGCTGGCCTTGGTCCGAGCCCCTCCTTAGCAGAGGAGCAGGCTGGTGGGGGGGAGGCTTGGCTGCTAAGCACATCCCCTCCCCCAGCTCTGAGCCCTGACCGCCCCCACGGCCATCTGGCATGGCAGCAGCGCTCTCTCCCCACGCTCTCCCCAAGTCGCAGTCATCAGTACCGTGTGCTTCTCCCTCCCCTCTCCCCAGCCCCTGCCCTGGGGGGGGGTGCCTTCCCTGGGATGGCTTCCTGCCAGTGGCCCCTTCCCTTTGTCTCCAAGTCCTCTGGCCCAGGCCTGGAAAGCAAAGTCTGACTTTACGTATTTTTGCCTGTGCAGCGCATGCTACTTGCCAGCACACGTGTGCCTGCATGTGTGTACACATGTGGTCCCTGCCCTGCCATTTGTGCGTGTGTCATGTGCATACGTGTGTGCAGGGGCATGCAGATCCACGAGGGCCCGCATCTGGGGTGTGGTTGTGGTGTAAGTGGGGATGACCTGGGCACACGCGTGTGGGGCTGGGGCTGCAGGAGTGGCTTGCGACCGTGGGCAGTGGCGTGAGGGTGCATACGGCCCTGCTGGGCCTCCGCCACCCAATGTCCCTTCAGGGCATCCCGCTCCTGCCCACCCCCAGTGGCAGCAGCAGGGTCCTTCTGGACCTCAGCACTCTCAGCCTCCTCCTGGGGGCAGCTCGGGCTGGGCTGGCTGGGGTTGGGGGCCCCAGACCGGACATCCCCACAAGCTGCCACGGCAAGGCCCGTGGGCCTGGCACGTGCTCCGTCAGCCGAGCTCTTGGGGAGCGAGCTGAGCCTTTGTGGCTGGGCTGGCAGGCCACCAGGCTGCCCGGGTGTCCGAGCTGTTCATGTGGCTGGGTGACTCCCCTCCTTTCAGGCCTCATGACTGGGTAGTGGCTGTACCCCCAGCACCCACTCCCGCCTCTCACCGCCCACAGCACCCTCAGCCGGAGAGGCCGCAGTTTAAGAAAAGAGCTCTTTATTCCACGTCGTCCGATATTTTTACACAAGTAAAATAAAACGCATATCTCTCTATACCGCAATCGGGTGGGAGGCAGCGTTCTGGAACAAACGCTGCCGCCGAACCCTGTAAACATGATGGGTGGAGATGGGGTGGCGGGCGGGAGGTGTCCAGCAGGGAGGGCCTGGCCTGCCCCGCGGGGCCTGCTGTCCGGCTGGCTGGTGGGTGGAGGGAGACCCCGTATGTACATACAGCTGGCTGCAGAGCATTCTCGCACTGGGGGTCAGCAGGGCCCGAGCACTGTCCCTAGCACCAGTGCGAGGCCCAGGGGTGCAAGGCTGCAGGCCAGCATGGGCAGGGCGCCTGAGCCCTCAGAGTCGCCCGCCCCGCCGCCCCCACTGCCTGCCTGGCCCAGGCGGCAGTGGCTGCGGGTACGGTTCTTACGGGAACAGCCAGGCCTCCTGCGAGGGCCTGAGGTGGGGAACCCTGGGGGCTCGGAGCCCTCAGGCCGCAGAACAGTCAGCGGGGGCTCGGCTGAGCCGGGCAGGGTCCCAAATGGGGAGTCGTTGATGTGCCGGGGGCCTGAGCCATTGCCTGGCGGGCTGTCGCCTGGCGGCACTCGCCCCTTCAGTGCATTTCCAGCTGAGCCCGGCCTCCCGGGCTCCAGCACCGAGTTCTTGTCTACAGCATCCGGCTGGCAGCACTTGGGCAGCGCCAGCAGCTCCTCGTCTGTGGGCCCGCTGGTCCAGATGGGACGGGAGGGCCGGGTGGCCACAGCGCAGCCCTCCAGGTCTCCGGCCACCAGGCGCTTGAGGTCACGGCCGGCCAGACGTGGGGGCAGGCTGCAGGGCAGCTCCGATGAGGAGCCGCGGAACTTCTGCAGCCAGGCCCATAGCGGGCGTGCCCGGCAGTCGCACACCCAGGGGTTGTCGTTGAGCCGCAGGTACTGCAGGGAGCGCAGGGGTGCCAGGGCCTCCGCAGGCAGTGCGGATAAGTTGTTGGCGAACAGATACAGTGTCATGAGGCGGCCGAGGTCGCGGAAGGCCTGTGAGTGCACACGGGCCACGCGGTTCTGGTGCAGCAGCAGGCGGTCGAGACTGTGCAGGCCTCGGAAGGCTCGTTCCGGCACGCTGGGGATGCGGTTGCCATGCAGGAAGAGGTGAGTGAGGTTGCCCAGGTCCTGGAAGGCGTCGTCGGGCAGCGCCTGCAGCCCGTTGTCCTGCAGGTAGAGGTACTGCAGGGCAGCCAGGCCTCGGAACAGGCCAGGGCCCAGCTCCTGCAGGCCACAGCGGTCCAGGTGCAATGTGCGCAGGCGGCCCAGGCCGTGGAACGTGGCAGGGTCCACAGCTCGGAGCTGTGCGTTGTCACTGAGGTCCAGCTGTTCCAGGAGGGTGAGGCCGGTGAAGGCCGTGGCGTCGATCCGGGCAAGTGCGTTCGAGTGCAGCCACAGGATGGTGAGGTTACGGCAGGCGCGGAAGCTGGCTGCTGGCACATTCGAGATGCGGTTGCCGTGTAGGAAGATGCGCTGGCTGGCAGCTGGGATGCCCGTGGGCACAGCCTGCAGGCCCTGCTGGGGGCAGCTCGTTGTCACCTTGGGCTCATGGTAGCAAACGCAGGCGCCTGGGCATGGGGCTGCCACTTGCCAGGCCTGCAGCCATAGCACCCACGCCAGAAGCCGGCTCCCTGAGGGCAGAGGACAGGGCGGTTAGCCAGCAGGGGGGTCCCAGAGATGCTGGGGGTTGTGCTGGAGCCAGGCTGGCCCCCGGGATTGGGCCTTGGGTCGGGACCCCCGGGATTGAGGCTGTTGGGATCCCTGCTCCACACGCCACATGGATGCTGCCGGGCTATAACGTGAGGTGGGAACTGCATGATCCTCCCCAGGAAACCCCACTGCAGACTCCCACGTCATGCCTTCCCTCCCTCACACATGCTCAGGGTCAGCCACTGCGTCACCTCCCGAAACAGGTGCTCACAACTGCAGACACCTTCTCAGGACTCCAGCGAACACAGAGAGCCCTGCAGGGGTCCTGGGATCCCCACATCAGCAGGGCCTAAGGAGCATAACGGGGCTGGGGTTCTCCTGGTAGCACCCCTGCTACCCCAGAAACGGGAGCCTGCATGCTGGGGAGGAAGAAGAGAGCCCCCAGGCAGGCCGCTCCCTCCCCCACACATCCTCCTTTCAGGCACTTCCTGACTTGGCAGGAACACCTCCTGAAGCCTCTGCCCCCCCCCATTCTCTCTCCACCAAGAGGAGGAGAGGAGCTCGCTGCTTCCCAGCCAGTCCCTGCACCATCCAGCTGCCCTCACCCTCCCTCCCAGATGCACCCTAGGCAGGGACAGCCTCCAGTGGGTGCTTCTCTTCCTCCATTGCGGGGCCAGACACACCTGGGCTTCACCAAGCACCTATATTGGCAGCGGGCCCTTGCTGGGGTGCCACGTCCAGACCTGGCCTTGCTAGCAGGGCCCCGAGCCCCGCAGTAAGCATCACATCGCTGCTTCTCTTGGCCCCTCCCCCATCGCTGAAGGTTCTCTCTGCCTTCAGGAGCGAGTCTATTAAAATGTGAATCCCCCGGGAGAGTTGTGGCTTATCAGCTAACACCTTTCTTGACAGCTAACACCTGTGTTGACAGCTAACACCTTCCCCGGCAGCTGGCTAAGAGCAGGACTCTGCAGACAGAGTCCGGATAAGTGCTGGGGTAGGAGCCAGGCAGGAGAAAGGAGAGGACAACAGTCCACCGTCCCCCACCCAGAGCTGTGTGACCCTGGGGCCCTCCAACCCACGCTGGGGCCCCCGTCCCACTGGGTCCCCTCTGCGTGGGCCAGTGCAGATGCCCCAACCCAGAGCCCAGCAAGCCCAGCAAGTGCAGTGGTCACCGGGCATGCATGTCCTTTCAGGCTCTGGTCCCCAGGTCCTGAGACCCCCTCACCATAGCTTGGGGGCTTCCTTTGCCACCATCAGGCCATTTGTTGGCTGCCATGGAGAAGGCAGCCCTGACGGGGTCTCAGAGGGGCATGCTCAGCCCAGAAGCCTCCCAGGCCTGGGCACCCTACCCTGGCTGAGCTGTGTGAGGGGGGCCGCGCGACCTGATGTCTGATGTGAACTGCTGCCACCCTTGCTGCTCTCTCTTGTGCACCCTCCCTGGGAAGGTGGGGCCTGGTCATGCCAGCTTCCCCCAGTCTCTCACCTGCTGTTCCTGGAGGGACCGGGGGTGGGGTGGGGTGGGGTGGGTTGGGAGGTCCCAGGAGCTCCCGGGACAGGCTTGGGACCTCACTGTGACATCACCGATCACTCCATGCCACAGGTCACTGACCACACCTTGCTGCCAACCGGTCCCACCAAGACAGGTCACCTGCTACATATGGTGACCGCACCCCCTACATCAGGACCAAGACATGCCACCACCAGGCCACGTTCTGTGGCTCCCAGGCAGAAGCTGTGGGCTGGGAGCAGCCACGCGTTGGGGCTCAGCTGATTCCCAGAGCGAGTCCCCAGCTCAGGGATCTCCTGAGGCCATTGTGCCCACTCTGCGAATGCTCCAGGCCGAGCTTCAGGATGGAGCCACAGGAGGCAGGGGACACGTCAGGGCAGCCGCCTGGCGCTTAGCCAGGAAGCAGAAACCAGGCGCAAAGGCATGGACAGCTCTGTCCCCGCCGAGAGGACTGCTTTTCAGAAACCAACTTCTGAGAGTTGGGCAAGGTGGGCTTTCTCCCGCCACAGCCGTGGTAATTGGCTTTAGCCTGGCCCCCTTGGGGCCTGCCCGCTGGTCTCTATGGCAACCCCTCCGCAGAGCGAGCAGGAGGGGGCATCTTTTTAAGAGATAATCAAACCCAACTTTGCAGCACAGGTTTGTACTCACAGCAGGGGCCCTGGGGGCGAGGGAGACCCAGTCAGGTCATAGGGGGGTGTCCTCTGACCCCACCCCAGAGACTGGACCTGCCCCAAAAGGTCTCTCTGGCCCTCACCCTGACCTGTCCCCTTGGCTCTGCAGCCCCTGGGCCATAGGCCTCTCTAGCCTCCAGGTCCACTCCCAGCCCCTCTCTCCTTTCTGCCCCCCAATTCTCAGTGTGAGCTCAATTCCCCACCCCACACGTGGTGAGCAAACAGCCCTGCCGTGGCCCCAGCTCCCACAGAGAGAGCACTCGGAGCACACCTCATGCCCCTGCCTCAGCTGCCCCCACCCAGGCAGGCCCCACGCCCACGAGCCTGCCCAGGCCCCAGCCTCAGGCTTCATGCGCTCCGCCATCTCCAAGTGCAGCACAAACTGTGCCTCTCCCACCATCCCCAGGCCAATCCTTGCTCCTCTTTCTTCCGGTCACCACTGGGCCCTCCACCAAAGACAGCACACTGCTGTCAGGGCTGGGTTGGGGCACGAGGTTCCAGTCTCAGCCCAGGCCAGGCTCAGGAGCCAGCCCTGCCTGGAAGGCTCTGAGCTTTCTCAGGGGGACACGACCTCGTACCACCAGGCTAAAGGCCCGGGATGCTAGGTGGCATACAGACCTGTGTGCATCCCCCCAGTGTGAACAGCAGGCGGCCCAGGTGGGCACCTTCACCACCAGCTCCTGTGAGCAAAGGGTGCTGTTCACAGTCACTGTGGGAGGGGGTGGGGAGGAGGGCAGAGCAGGAGGGGAAGGGGAGGGGCTGAGAGGGATGTGGGGCGGAGGAGGGAGTGAGCAGGTGGGGCGGGAGGCTCTGGGGACCTGCAGGAGCCGGCAGGCAGGCAGGCAGCTGCTGAGGTCAGCAGCTCACCCCAGCAGCAGCAGAGCCGGAGCTGCAGTGGGAGCCTAGCTGGGATGGCCTTCTTTGGTGTCCTCCCGGTTCCCACGGCTCCTGGAGCCCTGCCCTCTGTCCCCCAGGGACACTTCTGCTCCCACCTGGCAAGGCTAAGAGATGGCGCCTTGGAGGCCCAGAGCACTAGCCTTCGTCTATCCACCGGCTCAGTGCCCTTGGGCCTCAATGCCTCCATGCGCAACAGGGCAGCAAGCCACCCACCTTCACCATGTTGTTGGGAGGGGCCCACCAGCACTATGTTACAGATTAGGAAACTGAGGCACTGAGCATGTGGTGAATCCCTGCCCTGCCCTGCCCCGACCCGGAACATCCAGGAGGAAGGGTGGGCCAAGGAGCCACAGTGCCACCCAGAGGGGCCACAAGGCGTGCCCAGCCAAGCAGGAAGGATCGTGGCCTGGGAAGGAACGAGGGTGTGGGAGGCTGGGCTGCCCACAAGGACAGGTGAGGAGCACTCGGCCCTCCTGTGCCCTTGCAGCACGGCCGGGACATTGGGGAGCTCAGGATCCTCTGACACACCAGCCATGTCCCCGTGAAGCGGCCACGTCACAGACCACAGTTACAAGGCTGAACAGGAGGCCACAGCTCAGCACACCAAGGCCAGAAATAGCTCGTGCCGTCCCCACACCACAGAGGGTCAGGGCACCTCTCCCAGCACCCACTCCCTACTCCTGCTGGCCTCCACGGCTGACTCACCCCTCCCCGTCTATCTGTCCCCATGTCCTCACTCGCTTCTCACACGCACGCCCACCCACCGTCGGTCCCCGGTCCACAGACATGTGCAGGGGCAGCTCTCGCTCCCATAGCACTTCTTGTATCCTTCTGGGACTGCAGGTGCTGGGGACAGGATGGTGGCAGCAGCTCCCCAGGGGGCAGCCCACCTGCCAGGGGCCCTGTGTCCTGTGGGTGTGGCCACCAACCTCAGCTGCCCGGCGGGGCCCTGCTCCTTATTGATCTTCTCGAGACGAGGCTGCAGGGCCTAGACGGCAGGTAAGGTTGCCATCAGGCAAGGACGCCCACCACACAGGAGGGCACTGCACCTGGGCTAAGGTGGCTCCAGGCCCAGCCCCACACCTCACCCCTGCCAAGCCGGGCCTGTCCGGGCCTGGTGATGCTGGGCTCACCCTGAGACTACGGGACGCTGGTGGACCCAGGGCCAGCAGGCCAGGCCTGAGCTGGGCCCCTCGGTCGGATGCATTCTCTGGGGGAGCAGTGGTCAAGTTTATTGACCCATTTTGCAGATGAGGAAAATGAGGTTTGGTGGGAGGAAGCCACCTGCCCAACAGCCCCAGGGCTAGGAGGATCCCAGCACCCTGGCATTGGGGCACTGAGAGGCCTGGCTGGGAAGCAGAGGGTTAGCCCCCCATGCCTAACCCAAGCTGCATGGTCCCAAAGTTCCCAGCCAGCACGACACCCAAGAGGGGCCACCTTCCATGTCACAGATGCCAAGGCTGGCAGGCAGGGGCCTGGCCCAGCTGGAGGCCTGGCCAGCAGGCTCACTAGAGGACTGTCCACTCCCTCACATTCCCTCCAGTCCTCAGCAAGGTCCCTCCAGCCCACTGTGCCGAGTGCTGCAGACACACTGACCACGGGTGGCCACCCTACTATGTGGTTGGTGCCATGTTGAGAAGTCACAAGGAGGGGCTTCAGCTGGCCCAAAGGTACGAGGACGAGAGCAGGAGCCCAGGAGCCCACAGGTCTAGGCAGGTCCTCTGGTGGGCAGGACACTCAGCCCAGTGCCCAGACCTCAGGGATTCATCCTTGGCCAAGGCCGCGGTGCTCACCTGGAGGGCCCGGGAGCCTTGCCCCGTGCAGCCCACCCTGCTCAGCATCTGCCCCAGTGAGCCCCGCCCTGGGGTCTCTGCCCAGCTGAAGCCCAGTCTAGCCCAGGACATGGCCAGTGCAGGCCACTGGGCTTCAGGGACTCAGCCAGTGTCCCTCCCACACAGGAGGCCAGAGCCCACTCCCACTCCTCCCTGCCCCATCAGGCCACCAACAAACACTGCTGCCTAATTATCAGGACAATTCTATCTCCGCAATGGGCCCATGCTGATGCTGCGGCTAATTCAGGCTAATTCAATCCTGCAGCCAGTGTGAGCTTAAGTCCCCCAGGATGCTAATAAGGACATGCCATTGCCCAGCACACCACACACCTGCCCACACCACACACCTGCCCCCATGCCATCTGCCCGCCCTGCCCCAGCACTGCAGCGCCTGGTGCTGGGTCCTGTCCTCCCTCAGGCCCCACATCCATTCCCAGGGTGAGCACTCCAACCTGAGCCCCATCCCTCACCACCCCAGATCCTGGGTCTGCTGCTTGCACACAGCTGACCACGGCCTGTGAGGCCAAGCGTTAGCCTCGCGCAGGCAGGTTGAGTACAAGAGCAGGGATCCGCCGGGAGCCGCACGAGCACATACACTTGGCCCTTGGGCTGCCGGGCTTGGGGCGAGGTGGGCTCAGCTGAGCAGTGGAAGGTCACTGTGACAGGCCCTCCCAGGAGCCAGGCCGGGTGGAGGGTCTGCTGCCCACTGCAGTGGGAGGAAGATGGGCGACTGCAGCCCCACGTGTCCTCTCGCCCTCGGCACTTGTAAAACATGCCCAACAAGGCAGGCAGCAGCTTCTGCCTGCGCAGAATTTGTTCTACTATGAAAAGACACGTGTGGGTCTGGCAGCAGCTCAGACCAGCCCCAGTCAGGAGGACAGCAGCTAGACAGGACCTACCTGAGCCATCCCGGGTACAGCCCAGCCCTTCACCTTTGAAACTGAGCTGGGGGCAGCGCCGGCTGAGACCACGGAGAATCCCAGTGGGGCTATTGTGTGCCTGGCCGGGGCAGGCAGGGAGGGCCAGGGGGCCCTTTCCAGGGGAGGAGGGATCACCAACGCAGCTAATGGCCTCCTCAGCCCGGGACACCTCACTGGAGTCACCCCGGCCAAGGCCAGAGCCCTATGTCCAGGTGGCCAGAGTGGAAGCCCCCGTCAGAGCCAACGGGCCTCGCACCTCCTCAGCTACTGGCACCTGGTGCACTGGCCCAAGGCCGGCTGCTTCTGTGAAGGACGTGTTCTTGGCGGACAGCCACACTGGTGTGCTCACGCATTGCTGTGGCTGCTCTCCTGCTACAATGGCAGGGTTGAGCTCTCATAACACACTGTGTGGCCCACAAAGCTGGAATTATTTAGTGCCACGCCCTTTACAGAAACAGTTTGCCAACCTGGTTTGTGAATGAGAGCCTGCTGCGGTGGGTGCTGCCTCCTTCACCCTCACCACAGCCCCAGCAGAGGTCACTTTAACCCACACCTAATAAAAAGGAAACCAAGGGTCAGAGAAGACCACTGTCCTGCCAAGGCCTTTGTAAACAGAGCCCAGTGGTCTCTCACCTCAGTGTAAGGTCAGCATCTCACGGGGATTGGGGGGTGCATGGGGAGAGAAGGGGTTTCTAAAATACCCTGCAGGTCAAAAGAAAAACAGTCATTTTGCTAAAGAGGCTGTGGGGAGGCTCAAACACGCACAAAAGAAGAAAGCTTAAAAACACAAGGAAGCCCACATGGTGGTGGCATGCACCTGTGGTCCCAGCTTCTTGGGACGCTGAGGAGAGAGGATTGCTTGAGCCCAGGAGTTGGAGACTAGCCTGGGCAACATAGTGAGACCCTGTCTCAAACCCCCCCACATAAAGAGAACAAAATTCTTTGAAAGGAGCAAAGGGACAGAGGGGGAGGCGCTGGGTGACAGTACAGCTTGGGAGGGAGGGACCCTGATGGTGCCTCAGGGGAGACAAATCTAGAGGAGGTGGTTTTAGGGTGGGTGATGGTTTAACTGAGGTTGGGGGGGTCTCTGGGGCCACAGCCCCTCCATGACAATCAACTGCCCTGGGACCCTGTAGGGGTTGGGAGCTCCCTCGCTGCCTCGTGTGCCAGGGGCTCTGGCCAGGTCACACCAAGGTGGCCCGCTGACCCACTAACATCAAGTTGCCACCCTGGGCTGGGCAGGGCCTGGAAGGAGGGGTCAGAGGCAGGTCAGTGTTGACGCGCTTCCCAGGATGTCGAGGTTCTGGGCCTCTGCTAACAGGGTCCTCACAGTTAAGAACAAAGAAATATCACAGGGGAAAAGACTCGGTCCAGGAAAGGAGAGAGGACTGGGGGTGTGGCACCTCTGTGCAAACAGGCTGCCCTGGGCCTCCCTCAGAGGCTTCAGGCCTGGCTGCTCCTGCAGACCCATGGCCAGGATTGTGATGGTGAAAGTGAGCTCTGGAGGCATTTGCTGTCCTTGTCATCATCATTATCACCATCACCACCACCATCACCTTCACCATATCATCACATCATTATCATCACCATCATCACCTTCATCACCATATCATCACCATCATCACCATCACCATCATCACCATCATCACCTTCATCACCATATCATCACCACACCATCACCATCATCACTATCATCACCTTCATCACCATATGATCACCATCATCACCTTCATCACCATATCATCACCATCATCACCATCATCACCTTCATCACCATATCATCACCATCATCACCATCATCACCTTCATCGCCAAAATCACCATACCATCACCATCATCACCTTCATCACCATATCATCACCATCATCACCTTCATCATCTTCATCACCATATCATCACCATCATCACCTTCATCACCATATCATCACC
>CAUYPO010026483.1:0-22895 GCA_963574435.1 Cheirogaleus major
TGCAAAATTGTTTATGTGTATTAAATCAAGCTTGTTACTTTTTAATTCAGATTTTGTATATTTTTTTGCTGAGTTTTGTTTATTTAATAGCAGTGTAAATTTTTTAAAAGTAGAAGAAAATTGTAAAGATAATAGCAGAAATAAATGTGAGAGAATTCAAAGACAAAATTTAACAGAGAGGATCAATACAGACAAAATTTGTTTTTCTGAAAAGGGCAATGAAAGGATAAGCCACTGTCAAGATTTCGATTTCTATATAAATGAAGAAGAGGCACAAACCACATTAGAATTGAATAGGGGGCTATACTAGACTTGCTGCAGAGGTTAAACACATAGTGGAATGTTATGAAAAAATGTATGCTGATAGACTTGCAAACATAGTGGAAAGAAAAAAGTACAAATAGAAACATATAGTTTACCAAAATAGATTCAAGAAGAAATAGAAAACATGATTAATTCTACAACTATTAAAGTGAGTGAAACATAATTTAAAATCTTTGAAAATACACCATACTCAGATACCTGGTTTTAGTGGTAGTTCTACCAAATATTTATAGAACAGGTAATTCCAAACTTTCTCAAATCTTCCAGAGAATAGAGTAAGAGAGTGACATTCTGCAATTCATCTTTTTAGTAATTTAATAGAACCCCAGAAATAAACTCATGCATATATCAAAAACTTGATGTTTGAAAGAGTGAGAATTCTGTAATTCTCCGTGGAGAAAGGTAAGTTAATGGTTCTGGGCCAATAGGACTTTCAAATAAACAAAAAAGAAGTTAGAGGCCTAATTTTACAGCATACACAAATATCAATTGCAGATAGATTTAGAATGCAAATTTGAGAGGCAAAATTTTAAAATTTTAGAAGACAATAGAAAACAATATCTCAATGACTTGGGGCATCCCAAATATATAAAACTGCTATGAATCAATAAGCGAAATACAAATAAATCAATAGAAAAATGTGTCAGAAACATTAATAGGCATTTTAACAGGATACTATCAGCATATGAAAAGATGCTTGATTGTATTGGTATTCAGGAATTGTAGATTAAAAGCACAGTGAGAGTCCCTTTCCATACCCAACAGGTTTGAAAATACTTAAAAAGATGGACAAAACCAAAGTTGGTGAGGATGTAGAACTGTGAGAATTCTCATCCTCTATTTTGGGGAGTGTAAATTGATATAAATACTTTGGGGGAAAAATGCTATAATCTAATAACTTTGAGGATGATTATACTCTATGATCCAGCAAGCTGCCCTAAGTATGTATCCTAGAGAAGCTCTTGCCAATGCACACAAGGAGAAATATGTAAAAATGTCTATATTGCTAATAATATCAAAACCCAGGAATACTAAAATGTCTACTAACAAGAGAACACATGTATAATTAATCATCTACAAATGCATTATTATCTGCATAGAATATTAACAAATGCACGATTATATATACATAATAGAGTATTATGAAGAATTAAAAAGAAAGAAATATCACCCCCCACATCAACATGGATAAACCTTAAAAGTGTAACATTGCATATATGAAGCAGGTCACAGAAGGCTATATAACCTATGAGTCCATTTATATAAAGTTCAAAACCAGGCAAAACTAAAAATGATATATATTTTAGGAATACATTCAAAGGTGGTAAAACTCACAAAAAGAAAAACAAATGATTAACTCAAAGAATATTGGTTTTCTCTGGGGAGAGAGGAACAGAGATATAGTCAGACAGGGACATAGAGGAGTTTGCCTCCAAGATAGTATCAACGGTCTGCTAGTGGTGATACACTGATGTTAGCTTTATTTTAAAAACTGTACATATATCTTTTACACATCCTTGTTTATCTGAAATATTTCACACACACAATAATTTTTTTTCAAGGACGCTAGAGAGGAGTCTGAGAAGATGGAGGGGTAGGAGGGACTAGGCATCTGTCTCCCCACCTAGCAACGACTGCCCTGGCAGAATCTGTAAATGTAACTTTTGTAGGCACTGGGAAACCAAAAAATGTGTGTAGCTTGCTTTATTGCAATATTCACTTTATTGCAGTGGTCTGGAATGGTTCCAGCCACACTATCTCCGAGGTATGCCTGTATGTTTAATACCACTGAAGTATACACTTAAAAATGGTTAAGATTGTGAATCTTATTTTATATGTATTTTACCACACTGAAAAAATTGTGAAAAAAAATAATGCCAGAGAACAGCAACACAAATGGCAGGGGAAGAACCTTGACAGTTCTAATTGTGCAGATAGGGCGATAACAGCAACCTCAGGCAGCCACGAAAGTGACAGGTGACGGTACCTTCTACCCTCTCCCACTGGGTTATACCTTATTGGACCCTGGAACATCGGTCGAGCCGCAGGCTAGGCTATGACAGGGCGTGTGATAGGATGAGTGCACCAATCATTTATTCTTTGGCAGGAATCTGCACTGGGAAATACTGAGACGATGAAGCAGGTAACACCGGGGATTCACGCAGAAAGAAAACGCAGCAATGGCGCCCCCGAGTCACAGGAACCATGGTGTATGAGTCGGGAGCAAGTCTGAGGGAACAGAAGCCATTTGTGAGCAGAAGTTACAAGGCGGAGAATATCCATGGAGAAAACCAGTTAGTGCAGGAAGAGAAATTGGCAGCCTCGAGGCCTGGAGCACAGAGAGAAACTCCTGCAGCTCTTCTTGCTGAAGGCCCTGGAGCTGCCTGGAGCTCCAGATCCCCGAAGTTTCGGTCTCAGCCCTGCTGCTACTCATCTCTGGTTTCCAAGTGTCCTTCTTCCTGGGATCCCTTCATGGCCCAATACTCCCCCTGCTCCCAACCTCCATGGCGAGTTCTCTCTCCTTACACACTAAACCCAACTACCATACACATCGATTGTTCTTTGCAAAATATCAAAACTACCTGGAGGGCTTCTGAGCTGGCCAAGGTGCAGGAAGCCCACTCCAGCCTCTCTCTCCCACTGAGAACGGCTAAAATCTCCAGACAGAATACAAGAAGCAACAAACTCTCTGAGGATGCTGGAAAGTTAACCACAGCGGGTGCACTGGGAGAGAAGTCGTGACTTGAAGACATGACTGTGCTTTGTCAGATCTCATAGAAATGTACAGCAAAAAGAGTGATTTCTACTGAAATTAAAAATCAATGTTTTAAAAAATGGCATGTGAAAGAGGAATAAAGAATAGGATATTGGTCCAGAAGACCTGGATTTTACCAGACTCAGCTACTTATCAGTTGCTTGATCCTGGTCACTTAACTGAACCTCAAAAATGAAACCAAAAATACTCCTCCAAAGTACTTGGAGGCAAACAAGCAAAGCAAGCCAATTTCTATGCACTTTCTAATGCTGCTACTGAAGACTTTGCACCAAGGAAACTGCCTGAGGTCGAGGACACCCCTTCCAGTCATGAAGGATTTAAGAAGCCTGCCCCCTTCCTTTAGCATCGGGCAACTGGGCAGTGTGAGTTGGCACTGGTTTCCTGAGGGGACCTTGCTCAGCTTCCGAAATCCTTTCTGACCTGAGATAGTGAGAAGGAAGGCTCTTCGACCCCCAGCTGAGCCTCTCTTTCCACAGGCAGGCAGCCATTCCTAACTTCTCCAAGTCAAGTGCTGACATCCCAAAGCCTTCTCCAGCCTTGGCTGTTCCTCCAGGCTTACCCCTGTGCAGTGACTTATGCTGGGGAGCTCAGTTATCAAGAGTTCAGACTGTGGATTCAGACTGCCTGGGTTTGAATCCTTGATCATTGCTTCCCATTATGACCTTGAATATTACGTCTCACTTTCCTCATCTGTAAGATGTGGATAAAAACGCTAACTGCCTCATAGTGTTTTGATGAGGATTTAATTAGAAGATGCACCCAAGATGCTTACCACAGTGTCTCACACATGTTGACTGATCAGTAAATGAGCTCAATTATCAATAACCATTACATAGGTCATCACAAGGCATTCATTCCAGGTACGTTCATTCTCTTGGCCACTTGGGGGAGCCATATAGCTGTAAAACAAACAAATTCCCGGAAAGGTTTATTTTGGTAAAGATTTAGTCTCTGATTGTTAAGAGAGGGAGTTAAGGGTCTCCACTCCCTCACTTTTGCATATGAGGAAACAGAGTCTCAGAGAAAAGAAATGATATGTCCACAGTCGTACAAGCAGCTGGTAGTGTGAAGACTAGAATCTTTTTAATTCCCAATTCATTAACAAATTACTTGATAAGAATCAACTGTAGTTAAAAGTCTACTGAGAAGCTGGGTGTGGTGGTGTGTGCCTGTAGTCCTAGCTACTGGGGGATCGGGACACCAAGACAGGAGGATCTCTTGAGCCCAGAAGTGCAAGGCCAGCCTGGGCAACACAATGAGACCCCATCTCTTAAAAAAAAGCCTGCTAAGTTGCAAACACCACTAAATTTACTGTCTTGCTGTGTGTCTGCGTATAGTTTAAATTAATCCTGCTCTTCTCAAACTCTCTGCTGATGAATTTGTGTTGTACTTTTGTTCTGTTGATGTTTGTGCTTAACAAGCAGTAGCTTAACAGATATGGCTTAATACATATCATGAAATTTATCACCTTGATATATACACAGTTCTTATAGAACACAGGCAGCAGGCATTGCTTTCAAGGAATTTATTTATACACAGGAAGAAGGATACACACACATACACACACACACACACTCCCTTGGCGATCATATTTAATTTCAAAGCTTTAAGGACCACCTATAAGAGGATAATTCTTAAATTTAAATTTCCAACCTGGAAACTTCCAAACCTGGAAATTTCCAAGCCTGAACTTCAGGCTTATTTATGTAACTTCTTGTACAACGTTTCTACTTGGAAGCTTAATGAGACAGCTCAAGTTCTTGTTATTTAAAGCTGAGCTCCTTATCTTCTCCCAGACTTGTTCCTCCAACAGATTTTCCCATTTTAGATAATGGCAACTCTGTCCCTTTGTTTACTCAGCCAAAACCTTTGAGTTTCCCTTAAACCTTCACTTTTTCTCATAGTCCACATTGCATTCATCATCAAACACGTTGGCCCTACCTTCAAAATGAATCTGAGCTCCAACCACTTCTTGCTGCCTCTGTACCTTCTTCCACTGTGGCCCAAGCCACCGGCATCTCACCCTGGTCATTGCAGTAGCCTCCTAACTGATGTTCCTACGTCCACTCTTGCCTTCTCTGAGTGGCTGTTAAAGTGATGCTGTTAAAAATCTCAGCAGTATCAGGCAGGCCTATGCTCAAAAACCTCCAATGGCATCCTGCTAAAGTCTGGATGTTTGTATCCCCACACAATTTGTATGTTGAAATCTGAATCCCCAAGATGATGGTAAGAGCCTTTGATAGGCGATTAGGTCATAAGGGTGTAGCCCTCATGATGGAGATTAGTGCCCTTCTAAAAGAGACGTTGGAAAGATTTCTGGCCCTTTCTGCCATATGAGGACACAGCAAGAAAATGGCCGTCATTGAACCAGGAAGTGGGCCACTGTCATGTACTGTTGTTGACTGAAATGTTGTTATGCGGCACATGACAATGTTTCTTTTCTTGCATGATTTCCTAGCTAGAACTTCCAGTAAAACATTAAGTAGAAATGGCAACGGTAGACATCCTTCTCTTTTACTTAGGGAGAAAGCATTTAGTCTTTCGCCGTTAACTATGAATGTCACCTGTGGGTTTTTTCAATGTCCTTTATCAGACTGAAGAAGTTTCCTTCTATTCCTAGTTTGGTGAGAGTTTTTGTCATGAAAAAGTGTTGAAGTTCGTCATAAGCTTTTTCTATGTTAAAAGAAAAAAACTCTGTTTCTTCTATGCTCACGCTTTTGACGCCAAATACATGGGGTTTCCCCTGATGTTAAGCAATTCTCCAACTCTCCGGATACCAGCTAGCTGTCCTACAATTCAGTTATGAAACAAACTACTCACAGTCAGCACAGACCCCACAGATTAAGGGCTCAGTCCCACAAGACTGGTCATCATCCCTCTCCCCCTCAATTCAAGTGCCAGTCACAAGTCCAAGTCGTCACTGATACTTCTGACCAACTGACTATAAATGGAGTGTTCCCACAACTCCCTCCTCTGGTTTAATACTTTGCTAGAATGGCTCACAGAACTAAGGAAGGTGCTTTACTTGTGTTTACCAGTTTGCTATAAAGGATAGAACTCAGAAACAGCCAGTGGAAGAGATGCACAGGAGGAAGTTTGTGGGAAGGGGCATGGGGCTTCTGCGCCACCATGGAGGTAGGCCGCCCTCCCCGCACCTCCATGTGTTCACTAACCCGGAAGCTCTCCAACGCCCATTATGTAAGGTTTTTATAGAGGTTTCAATGTGTAGGCATGACTGATGAATCATTGGCTTGGCGATTAAGTCAGTCTCCAGCCCCACTCCACTCCCAGGGTTGGGCTGAAAGTTCCAGCCCTCTGTCCACGTGATTGGTTCCTCTGGCGACCAGCCCCCATTCTCAGAAAGTCACCTCAATAGCATAAACTCAAGCATGGTTGAAAGGTGCTTATAAATAACAAAAGAAGATCCTTTCACCCTTATCACTCAAGAAATTCCAAGATTTTTAGGAGCTCTGTGCCAAGAACCAGGAATGAGACCAAATATGCATTTTTTATTATATCACAATATCATGTGTCTATTGAGATGATCATGTGTTTTTGTCCTTTATTTTATTAATATGATGCACTGCCTTAACTGAATTTTGGATGTTAAATCAGCCTGCATTGTGGGGTTAAATCTCACTTGATCATGATGCATAATCATTTTTATATGTTGCTAGATTTGGTTTGATAGTATTTTGGGGAAAGAATTTTACATTATTAATGGGATATTGATAAATCGTTTTCTTTTCCTGCCATGACTTTGTGTTGTTTTGGTATCAGTATGACGCTGATTGAATGAATTGGGAAGTGTTCCCTGCTGTTTTATTTTTTGGAAGAGTTCCTGAAGAATTGGTATTAATTCACTAATTATTTGGTAGAATTCACCAGAACAATAATCTTGTCCTGGGCTTTTTTTTTTTTTGTGGGTACTTCTTTGATCACTAATATTATCTTTTTACCTGTTTTAGGTCTATTCATATTTACCATTTTTTCTTGTGTCAGTTTTCATATCTTTCTAGGGATTTTTCTATTTCATCTAAATTATCTAATTTTGGGGCATATGGTTGTTCATAGTATTCACTTACGACCCTTTTCATTTTGGTAATGTCATTAGTGATGTTGCTTCGTTTATTCCTGACTTTACTAATTCAAGCCTTTTCTACTTTGTTTTTTTGTTTTTTTTAGACAGTCTAGTTCAAAGGTTTGTCAATTTTGTTAACTTTAAAGAACCTAACTTCTGGGTTTCATTGATTTTTTTCTATTATTTTTCTAGTCTCTATTTTATTTATTTTTTCTCTAATCCTTATTATATCCTCCTTTCTGCTTGCTTTGGGTTTAGTTTGGTCTTTTTTTACTTCTTAAGGTGGAAACTTAGGTTGTTGATTTGAGATCTTTTTTCTTTATAAATGTAGGCATTTACAGTTGTGATTTCCCTCTACGCCCTGGTTTAGTTATAGCCCATAAATTTTGGTATGTTGTGTTTTTATTTTTATTCACCCCAAACTATTTTCTGATTCTAATTATGATTTCTTCTTTGACTCATAAGCCATTTAATAGTGTGGTGCCTACTTTCCACATACTTGTGAATTTTCTGTTTCCGTATATTATTGATGTCTAATTTCATTCCGTTGTGGTCAGAGAATAGCTTTATATGATTTCAATCCTTAAAATTCAGTGAAGCTTGGGTTATGGCCTACCGTAGGGTCTGCCCTGGAGAATGTTCTCTGTGCATTTGAGAAGAAGGTGTACCCTGTGTTCTGCTGTTCCTGGGTGGAGCATCCTACAGATGTTATTGGGTCCAGTTGATTTGTAGTGTCGTTCAAGCCTTCTAAACTTGTGGATCTTCAACCTATTTTTTCTCTCCTTTATTGAAAGTGAGATGTTGAAGTCTTCAACAATTATTGTTGAATTGTCCATTTTCCCCTTCAGTTTTGGCAGGTTTTGCTTCATGAATTTTGGGCCAGTGTATATTTATAATGGTTATATTTTCCTGTGGCACTGATGCTTTCATTATTATAAAATATCCTGTTTTATTATTAGTAACCTTTTTTTTGTTTTAAAGTCTATTGTGCTTGTTATTAGTATAGCCACTCCAGCTTTCTGTGGTTGCTATTGCATGGTCTGTCTTTTTTCATTTTTCTACTTTCAAACTATTTGTATTTTTGAATCTAAACTGTGTCTCCTGTAGTTGAATCCTGTCTTTTTAAAAAATCTGATCTGACAATCTCTGTCTTTTGATTGAATTGCTTAATCCATTTTCTTATTGTACTCTTATTAATATGATTTGATTTGTGCCTGATATTTTGTGTTCTATATGTTTTTCTTCTTCCTCTGTTTCTCCTTTACTATTTTGTTTTTCATTAAAAGAATATTTTCTATTGTAGCATTTTAATTCCTTTGCCAATTTTTAATCTATTTTTTGAGATATTTTCTTAATGGTTGCTCTAAGGCAACAATATACATCTTAACTTATCAGAACCTACTTCAGATTTATGCTGTCTTAATTCCAGTGAGATATAGAAATATTACACCTATTTAGTTCTATCCTTTACTCAATTTTTTTGGTGCTATTGTTACATATATTATGTTTATATATGCTATGGGCATCAATACATTATCATAATTATTACTTTCTATAATGTATATCTTTTAGAGAAGCTGAGAGAACAGAGAATAACAAGTACATAATTATAAAGTTTGTTATGTTAGTCTTCTTATTTAATATTTCTGGTTCTTTTCATTTTTCTTGTGGATTCAGTTTACCATCTGTGCCATTTCCTTACTTCAATACAGCTTTGTTATCACCCATCTGCTTCGTACTGTTATTGTCAAATATGTCATATTTCAATATGTTAAGAGCCCAACAATACAAGTACACATACACAGACACAGGTACACAATTGTGCAATTATGCAATTGTTTTTAAGTTAAGAGAAGAAAAAAAATAAATATACAATTGTATTGTATTTTATATTTACCTATGTATAATTACCTTTGGCAAAGCTTTTTGTTTTCCCTTATGGACTCAAATTATGGTCTGGTGTCATTTGCTCTCAGTGTGAAGAATTTCCTCTACAATGTCTTGTAAGGTGGGTCTGTTAGCAATGAATTCTCTTGGTTTTTGTTTATCTTGGTGGAATATCTTTATCTCTTGTTTTTGAAACATGGTTTTGCTGGATATAATATTTTTAGCTGATAGTTTCTACTTTTAGCACTTTGAATATGGCCAGCTCACTACCTTCTGGTCTCTGTTATTTCTGATTAGAAGTCAACTGTAATCTTTTTCTTTTTTTTCAACTGTTAATCTTATTGGAATTCCTTTGTATGCAAGGAATTATTTTTCTCTTGCTGCTTTCAAAATTTTCTTTTTATCCTTCAATACATTGACTATGATATATGGGTATGAGTCTTTTTGTGTTTATCCTATTTGGAGTTTGGTGAGTTTCTTATATTAATAGATTAATTTAAAAAATCATATTTGGGAAGTTTTCAACCATTATGTCTTCAAATTTTTTTCTGGTCCATTCACTTTCTTCTTTCCTCTTGGTATTATCATTAGGCATATGTTGGTGTGCATTGTGTATCATGTTTACCTGAGACTCTATTTATTTTTTCTCATCCTCTTTTTCTCTCTGTTGATTGATTCTTTCTTCTGCCAGCTAAAGTCTACAGTTGAACCCCTCTAGTGAATTTTTAATTTTGGTTATTGTGTTTTTCAATTCCAAAAGTTTCCATTTGGTTCTTTTTTTATAATTTCTATCTCTACTGATATTCTGTATTTACTGTGACATTGTCATCATATTTTCCTTTAATCCATTATGCATTGTTTCATTTATAGTATTTGCTTTGAAGTCTTTGTTATGGAGTCAACATCTGGACCCCCTTAAAGGCAGTTTCTGTTGTTTACTTTTATTCCTGTGTGTGGATCATGCTTTCTTATTTCTTTGAAAACCTTTTTTTTCCTGAAAACTGGGCATTTCAGACAATATATTGTAGAGACTCTCAATAATGATCATCTGCTCCCTCCCACCCAGGGGGAGGGCTTCGTGGTGGTTTTGTTTGACTATTTGAGAGTTTATTTGTTTGATGACCTTGTTGGACTATTCAGTGAAGTTTATTTCCCTATGCAGTTGAAAGTTTTGATGTCTTTCTTCAAATGGCACAGACTTGGGCATTCTCACACCCAGGGATGACAGTTATTGTAGCCAGGTTCCCTCTGACTCTTTCCTGAATGTTCCTCTAACCTTATTGCTGATATGCCTCTATTAGTCTCCACTAATAGCTAGCCGATTGATCTATTGTTTTAAAAAATGCCTTTGGGCATATATTGTTCCACAGTCTGAGCCAATTAAGGTCAGGCTCTTTGCAGGGATGAGTTTTTGATGACAGTCTTTGAGGCTGATTTCAATCCTATAATCCTGTTTTCTTCCCTGATTCTCTATGTTAAACTTCTAGCTGATTTACCATTTTTCAGAGGTATTGCTAGCCTGGAGCTACCAGCCTCCTCTAATTGCTCACCAACAAGAGCTTTATTGTTACTACAAGTGCCCTTTTGCTTGAACTTCCCTGCCCTCTGCTGCTAATAAAAACAGTCTCCTCAGGCAGAGGTATGGAGTCAGCTCTCTGCTCTTCTGGCCTGTCTCTCCCTCTGGGCAGAACCTCTGCACCATTGCCCTGGAGCTGGGGTTGTAAAATGTGTTAGTCAATTTGTGCTGTTATAACAGAATATCCACAGACTGGGTAATTTATAAAGAACAGAAATGTCTTTATTGCAGTTCTGAGGGTTGGGAAGTCCAAGATCAAGGTGCTGGCAGGTTAGGTGTCTGGAGAGGGTCTTGTTTTTGTTTCCAAGATGTCACCTTGAACACTGCATCTCCTAGAGGGAAGGAATGCTGTTCCTTACGTGGCAGAAGAAGAAAGAGATAGTCCACTCCCGCAAGCCTTTTTTACGGTGGTATTGATCCACTCATGTGGGCAAAGCCCTCATAACCTAAACACTTCCCGTTAGGCTCCAACACATTGCATTGGAGATTAAGTCTCTAACATTTGAATTTTGGGGGAAACAGTCAAACAATAGCAGGCCAATGGTTCACTTCTCTTGGAGTAATATCTCTTCTCTGTGAGCATAGCTCTGGACATGGGTGAGAATCTCTGGTTTTCTTGGCTTGCATCTTTCACTACAGAGTTTCCACTCCACAAGCAAGCTAGAGTAAGGGTGATCTGGACCAAGGATTCTTGACCTGCTGTGCCTGAGGTACATCTACCCTAGGAATGTGGACTGGATGGAGGAAGGGAGCCCCAGATATCTGGGTTTTATCCTTCTGCAAAGGAGTTTAGAGTTTCCAAAACATAGAGCTGGGGAGAAGGATGAGAACTTCTGACAATATGCTCCTCCCATGTGGAAACTGTACCCCTAGACTAAAAGTTGGGGGAGAAAGCTCTCTGTTCCTGGTGGCATCTGCCCAGAGTCAAGATTTTGTCACACTGATCTGGTGGTGGTGGTCAGGGAGCAGAGAGGTGACCTGTAATGAGTGGGTTGAGACTCAAATACCAGATTCTGTTTTACTAAGATTTAGTAGATTTTTTTGAAGAAATATTTCTTCATTTGCTGCATGTCTTTAGAACAATTTCCAGAGACTTTAGCTAGTTGTTTCATAAATTTCACCAGTTGTGGTTGTTTCACTGAAGAGAGGGTATATGGAGCCTCTCAGATTGCTAGAGTGCTTCTTGAATGCTTCTGTGTTTTTGTATTGATTTCATGTCTGGAAATCTTGTCGGGTACCATCTTATTCATGCATTCATTTATTTTCTCATTCATTCAGTAAACATTCATTAATTTGATTGCTTTGAGCTTTCTAGGTAAATGAACTCAAATAAGTGCAACTTTTCCCACTTTCACTTTTTTTTTTTACTTCTTTTTTATTTAGTGAATTAGATAAGGCCTTTAAAACCTTATCAAATAGTAGTGATGAAAGCAGGTATACTTGCTTTGTTTTTTACCTTCTAAAGTATCTCGGTGATGTGTTTTGTTATAGGTAAGTGTTACCAATTTAGGAATCTCCTTTATATTCATGTTTTATGAAAGTTTTTAATAAGAATGTTTTGACTTATATAAAATGCTTTCTATTACCTATTAAAATAATCATCTGTGTTTTCTATGTTAGTTCATCTTTGTGAATTAGCTTGATAGATGTTCTAATGTTGAATCATCCTACAATATCTGAGATAAAGTCTATTTGATTACAATGACTTACTTTAAAAACTATATGTTGGATTTTAGTAGTCAATATTTTATTTATGATTTTCATTTACATTCATAAGTCAAATTGGCCTATAATTTTCTTTCCTTGTTTTGTTCATGTTTGGTTTTGCTATCAAAGTTACACTTTTTTCATATGAGTGAGACTGTTTTTCTTCTTTTCCTTTTTTGAGGTTGGGGCACAACTTGTATAACATAAAGATTATTTTTTACTTGAAAGTTTGGTAGCACACCTGTATAACCTGAATCTGGCATTCACATGGGCTTGTGGTTTAAGGAGAAGGCTTATTATTACTTTCTAAATTTCTTAAGCATTACTGGTCTAAATAAAATTTCTATTCTTTTGTATTAATATTAATTTTTTTGCATTTTGTACTTTTAAAATAATTCACCCATTACTTCTGGGTTTTGAAATTTGTTGGTGTTTACTTGTTCATAATATTCCTTTAAAATTATTGAAACATCATCTATATCTGTAGTTATTTCCTGTATTATATGATCTATTGTGTTTATTTGCATCTTGTCTGTTTCTTGACAATGATTTCCAAAGTTCTATCCTTTTAGCCTTTTCTATGAACCCACTTTTTGTTTTGTTAATCATCTATAATTTTTTTGGTCATATGCTCTGTTGACTTTTGTCTTTATTACTTCGATTAGCCTTGTTTCTTTAAGGCTTTCACCCATAATCCATCATTAACACCCCTGCAATGAGTTCATTGGATTTTTTCATGCATGGACAGCTATTGAGATACACTTTCTGCTGAAGAAAACTACAGAGATTTTAGAACACTGAATTGCAAGAGTGCTCAGAGATCTCTATTCCATTCAAGGCAAACATTTGATGTGCTTATTTTGAATACATCTTCCACATTCAGGTTTTTCCCCCACTGAGGTCAGAAGCATCTCCAGTACACCCAACACAGCTGGAGATGGTCCTGCAGGTGAGGATTGTTTGCCATCCGTGATTCACTTTCCTAAAGTGCGGATCACATTTAAATTACCTGGGAGCTCGTTAGACATGCAGAATCTTGGGCCCGAGGCCGTACCTGCTAAATTAGAATCTATATTTTAATGCCTTCAGATGAATCATTTGTACATTAAAGTTTGAGAAGCACTTGGTCTAACACCTATATTTTGCAGGTGAGAAAACTAAAGGCCTGAGAAGGTAATTTACCCAAGACTATGCATAAGAAGATTTTCCCAGCAAAATTGGGGGTGTGTGTGGAGAGAGGGAGAGAGAGAGAGATAAAGGCAAGGGACGGGTGAATGCAGTGGTAAATGAGAAAAAATGAGTGGGGAGAAGGCAGACAGGTGTGGAGCAGTCTTCACCAGGGTTCAGTTCCTCTGAGGCCAAACTCTGGGCATGCCGAATAGCCAGAAGAAGTTTTATTCACAGTAATAGAAGTTTGCCTCAGTGCCCTTGTTATCAGACTTGAATGGCTGTTGGAAAACACACCCTGATTTTAATAAGCCCCAAGCTCTTTTTCTGGCAGTGAGAGTAGCGGTAACAAAGGCTGAAAAATGGAAACATCTGCTCATGGCTCTGGAGGTGGCCAGGTGTGACAGCCGTAGGGCCAGCTGTCCTTTTGCAAGATGGCTCCCCAGGACCTCCCACTTGTCTGCAGGCCCCCCGCCCTGGGCTGTGGACAGCCTGCTGCCTCAAAGATGCAGTCGTAAATCTGCAGTGACCCTACCCTGTCTGTGCACAGAGCTCCTTTCCAGAAACATCCGGGATTATTTATTGCAGCCCATAGAATTCTCTGCAAGGTTTTACCCCCAGATGCAGGAGATGCATGTTCTATTTCTGTTTGACATCCCATCTCAGAAGTGAGTCCTGGAGGAGGTGCAAGTAATTCAGCATTATATACAGAGGATGAAGTTATGTGGTCATATATCAACAGCAGGCACTGGAAGTCCTTGGAAACCAGGAGAGGATAATTTTAGAATGAACGTAATGAAAATGTTAAAGGAGACCCATTTTTCTCCTTTACCTCTAAGACGTGCTAAAGATAATTGAGAGAATTTTCCAAGTGGGGATGAATACCTTATGCTGAAGCCACTCCCCCGAGGAGGACACCGAGCTGGCAGAAGAGTTCTCCATGTCACCAGCCCTGACCTCCCTGGACATCCGAGACCTGAGTTTACAGCTGCTTCTGAGTTGTCTTCCCAAGAATGTTCTGCCAATAGCACCTCAAACTCCACACGTCCCAAAATGAACTCATTATTCTCCTTCCAAATCCCTCCTCCTTCTCTATTCCAGGTTATCAGCACCACTCCCTGTTGCTCAAGCTCTAGGAAGTTGCCATCCTTGACGTCTCCTGTTTCCCTACTCCTCCCTACCGAAGAGTGGCTGGCTCCTGTCAATTCTGCCTCCAGACAGGTCCTTCCCATCCCCACTGCAGCTGTCCTGACTCAGGCCTTCGCCTTTCATTTGGAGGAGACTGTGGTGACCTCCAAAGGGCCTTTAGTCTCTGTGCATACCACCCCCGGGTTCATCTTCTGGAAGCACCCACCACGGCCTGTGTCTTGCCTCCTTGGGACCACCTCTCCCAGGCAGAACCAAGAACTCACCTCAGAGCACCCCCATGTCTTCCCTGTGAGTTGGCCCCGCACGCCTTCTCCGTGTCCTGTCTCCGTGTCCCTCCACTCTGCTTTGGCCACGTCAGCCTGCCAGCTCCTCCTCAATACGCTCACACCTTTCAGCCCTCTGGGCATCCTATTGGCAACACCCGGGAAGCCTTTCCCCTCTTCCTACATATCAAAACCTGACTACTTGAACAATTTGCTTCTTTCCTCCTCAGCTCTCTGGGGATAGTGTCTCCTCTGCATTTGGATGAAATCCTGGGTGGGCAGCAGAGTCTGCTGGCTTGTTCTCAAGAATGAAAAAGTCCTCTGGTCATTTTTAGCCACAAGACTATTCTCATTTTGGTAATTAATATATCTAGACCAGGTGCCTTCAAACTACGGCCCGTGGGCCACATGCGGGTGTTTCTGCCTGTTTGTTTTTTTACTTCAAAATAAGATATGTGCAGTGTGCATAGGAATTTGTTCATAGTTTTTTTTTTAACTATAGTCTGGCCCTCCAACAGTCTGAGGGACGGTGAACTGGCCCCCTGTTTAAAAAGTTTGAGGACCCCTGATAGTCCAATGAAATGTTTAAGGAAACAAGGGGCACCCAGTTTTATTCAAGGTTAAATTTTCTGTTGCCTCTCCTCCCCAGCTGTGCCTGCTAGTTATGGGGTGTGCACGTGTGTGTGCATGTGTGTGCACAGGTGTGTGTGTGTGCGTGCGCATGTGAGGGTGCATGTTCTTGTCTGCACCGGATTGTGTTGGGGGTTGGGCGTGAGCGAGAAACTTCTTTTCTGTTTCCCACCATGTGCTTCCTTCCTCCTGTCCTGCCACCAGCTTTCTAGCCGGGGTCTGTGACCTTCCAGTCCAGAATGGGGGCTGTGGGGAGAGATAAGGCCAGAGAAAGTCTAGCATGACTGGTGTCCACATAATTGTGAGCTTCTGACCATCACAAGTTCTTAGATATGCGTGGCTGGCCCTGTTTTTTGGGGCGCATTTGTGGGTTCTTTGGAGTCTGCGCTGGGAATATTCAAGGATTCTTCTTGTAGCATTTGCCACTTGAGTCCCCTCCTGCTGCTGATGGATGTATGTGCTTTTGTGGACCCACACAATATTCTAAAATAAATGGAATTATTTGACAACATTTAATAATCGAGAGTTTAAAAAATTTTTTTTATTTCAAAGTATTGTGGGGATACAAACATTTTTGGTTACATGGATCACTTTTGGAATGCTTGAGTCAGGGTTAAAAGTGTGCCCATCGCTAAGATAGTGTTCACTGTACCTGTTAGGTAGGTTTTCGCCCATCCCCTCCTCCCCCTGCCCCCTGCTTGATTTCCTTTGAGATTTCCTTCCCTCTGTGCACATGTGTGCACATCATTTAGTTCCAATTTAATAGTGAGCACATTTTTAAAAAGAAATCTGTTTTTCTGGTTTCTCTGGAAAATCAGCAGGTCTACAACCCTGGGTTCTCATTCTCCTGCTGGAGTTGAGTAGCAGGGGACTTTTCAGGAGACATGAACTCTCCAGTTTGCCACTGTCCCCACCACTCCCTTTTTTTCACCCCTCAGCCTGCTTCACTCATTTATGCTACCTGTCTGCTCCTGTGGAGGTTTGACTTTTGGATTTGGCTCTGCATTAGTCATTTTCAAATTGCTTTTTTTTTTTTTTTTGCAGGGATTTTTTTTTAAACAAAACCAGGACCAAAATCTTATACAAACTGGAATAACCGTCGACTTGAAAACAGAGCTACTTTGGTTGAAGGAAGAGAGAGTAGCCTGGATCCTCCTCTCCCCTCAAGCCACTGTGGGGAGCCTTGGAGCTCTGCAGGATGGAGTCTGGAATCCCTGGCCCCAGACCCCGGGGTCTCATCTGAACTCTGACCCTGCAGCCACTTGCTGATTCTGGCCCGACAATCTGTAACCATGGATAGCGGCAACTAGACCTCCAGATTCACTCTCATCCCTGCACCCCCGAGCCCTGTCCAGAACACGCTGTCCTCTCCCTCCTCTGCGTACCTGGGTCTGAGTGGCCTCGAGGCTGCGGTGGTCCGTGTGGGACTTGCGGGAGGCACTTCTACAGAAGGCTCCGCTGCTCTTTCTGTTTCCTCCAGCATTTTAACAAGCTATTGAATTTCACTGTGACTTCAGTTCCTGTCTAATGAATTTAAACAAATGAGGCAAGTATGAATCAAATACTCACACACAGTGGAGACAGTTCAGAGAAGGGCCCTTGGCCTGTGTATAGAGCAGTCCCCAAGCTCCTGTTTCCTAAATATTTGCAATTCCGTGTGCCAAAGGGTGAGCACATGAGAGAAAGATGTGAGCTTGGAGGGTAAGAAAATCGTCCTTACTTGCCTTTAAAATGTTTTGGGACTACCCAACAGGAGGCCCGGCCTTAGGTGTGGACTCAGATGGTGGGTATTAGATTTCCCCTACTTCAGTTTTCCTCTGTCTTTCTACGGTTCTGCCTTATGAGTAGAGATTGTTCTTTCTCTTGGTCTGACACCATGTGTGTGTCTCTCAGGTCTGTGGCTAGTGCAGGGGTCCTCATGTCCTCATTTTCCTTCCACTTTGGCTTTGAGATTGTGGGAATGTGAAATTGCAGGACTGCTTTGGAAAACAGTTTGGCAGTTTCTTAGTTAAACACTTTCCTACCCTATGAACAGGTATTTTTACCAAGTGAAAAGATGGCCGGGTGTGGTGGCTCACGCCTGTAATCCTAGCACTCTGGGAGGCAGAGGCGGGCGGATTGTTTAAGCTCAGGAGTTTGAGACCAGCCTGAGCAAGAGCGAGACCCCGTCTCTACTAAAAAAATAGAAAGAAATTGGCTGGACAATTAAAATATATATCTATATATATAAAAATTAGCTGGGCATGGTGGCACATGCCTGTAGTCCAAGCTACTTGGGAGGCTAAGGCAGGAGGATTGCTTGAGCCCAGGAGTTTGAGGTTGCTGTGAGTGAGGCTGATGCCACAGTACTCTAGCCCAGGCAATGGAGTGAGACTCTGTCTCAAAAAAAAAAAAAGAAAAAGAAAACATATGCCCACTCAAGGACCTGTACTCAAATGTTCACAGCAGCTTGATTCATAATAGCCCAAACCTACACATAATCCAAGTGTTCATCAACATGCAAATGGATAAACAATTGCAGTATATCCATACCATGGAATAACACTCATCAATAAAAATGAACAAACATTAGAAATGTGCAAGACAAATGAATCTCAAAGGCATTATGCTAAGGAAAGAAAGCAGACACAAAAGACTAAATATTGTATGATTCTACCTTATGTGACATTCTAAAGAAATGAGCAAAACTACAGTGACAGAAAGCAAGCAGATCATTGGTTGTCTGGGGTTCAGAGTCGGGGGAGACAACTGACTGCAAAGGGGCATGAAGGAATGTTTTGGGAAAAGGTTTTGTGATTTTAGCTTTTACATTTAGGTCTGTATGTAGTTCATTACGAGTTAAATTTTGCATATGGTGTGAGGTAAGGATTGAAGTAGGTTATTACTTATTTGTTTTGCATATGGATATCTGGTTGTTCCAGCACCATTTGTTGAAAAGGTTTTCATTTCCTCATCAAATTCCTTTTGCACCTTCATCGAAAATCAGTTGGCCACATATATGTCTGTGGGTTGTGATTATTTTTAAAATTATGGATTTTATTTAAAATTTGTCATTAAAAAAATCTGAGTTTCCTTCTAGCTGGAGACTCTGCCATTTACATACTGCTTTCTAATACTAATAGCTGGTAATCATTTACTGACATCATTTACTAACATTTTCTGAGCACCTATTGTCTCTCTTGTGCCATTCTGGAAATTTTATATCTATTAACTAACATAATCCTCACAACTACCCTGTGAAATGTATGCTATGATCTCATTTCACAGAGAAGAGAACTGAAGCTCTGTAACATTAAATAGTTTGCCCAAGTCCCAAAGCTAAAATAACAGAGCTGGAATTTGATCCAAGTGGTCAAGCTCTCATGGACTGTTTAAATTCCACACCACAGACACCTCTCTGTCTCTCCCCAGCTCCTGGTGTATAGTGAGTGCTCAAATTATATTTATCAAGTCAATGAATATAATTATGTTTATGACATTGTATTGTGATTATTTACCTGTTTATCATTACAACTTGGCAGCGTGCTCCTTCTTTACGGAAGGAAATGTGTTTTAAATTCTAACACATTGAGGCTTACTATTATGTTAAACATGTGCCAGAGAGAGGAATACAAAGATTAACACATGGACAAATAATTAAATGAATGAACAAATACACTGGCTTCAACTGGTAGATTTAGTTCTCCAAAAGGTTGACTTAACTTACAAAAACTATCCCTGTGATTTAGATTCGGAGTGAGAATCCCATTGCTGGCTGCACCTTCAACTTTCTGATCTTTAGTTTGATCATCCATGGCGTGGGGCCAATAACACCTGCACTACATACCTCTTAGGGTCATTGTGAAGTCAAAATAATGACTTGGGAGGCTAAGGCAGGAGGATCGCTTGAGCCCAGGAGTTTGAGGTTGCTGTGAGCGAGGCTGATGCCCATGAAAGAATCTAGGAAACTATACAGAGCTAAGCAGATATCAGAGGCTATTACCTTGACTTTGAACTTGTTCCAGGTGGTATGAAGCCAAATGTGTGATCTGTTGTATGTGGGGTTGCAGCCTCTGTCTGGGGGCAGCAGTGGGCAGTGAGTGAATCTATGAATTGTGCACAGGGACCCATGAGGGTAGAGGTCAACTCTAGCCTGGAAAATAATCAACTGATTCTGTGCTGACCACGGGGGCAGTGACAGTTTATTCCTTACACCCTGGCTTGGGTCCTGAATATAATTTCCATAGGTTGTAGTACTAGCTGAAGACAGGTGCTAGGTGCCTGTGCCCCTGTTACTGCAGTGGACAGAGCTGGACAAAGAAAAGCCCTGTTGAAGAAAGTGATGGAGAGAAGACTGGACAGAGCCTCCAAAGTCCCTGGAGGATGGGGATGAACGCTAACCCTGTCAATACCAGTGAGCTGGCAGCTTCTCTCTGGATTAGAAAGAATGTAAAACAAAACCCACATTTTCATTGAATTGAATTCTACAAATGTTTATTGAACACATATTATGTGCCTGGCATTGTATTAAGCACTGTGGGGACCCTAAAGATGGACAGGACCCCAACCACATCCTCAAGGAGCAGGTGTGCCCACAACTAACTGAGAAAACAAAACACTTCTAAAGAAGCCAACCCACTGAAGGCTGTTCTCCAGGATCCATGGGCTCACTTGCTTTTGCCCGCCCTCCCTTCCTTCCTTCCTTCCTTCCTTCCTTCCTTCCTTCCTTCCTTCCCTCCCTCCCTCCCTCCCTCCTTCCTTCCCTCCTTCCCTCCCTCCCTCCCTCCCTCCCTCCCTCCCTCCCTCCCTCCTTCCTTCCTTCCTTCCTTCCTTCCTTCCTTCCTTCCTTCCTTCCTTCAAAAATTTTCTTTTACTTTGTGAATGGACACATAATGTACATATTTATGGGGGTGCATAGTGATGCTTCAATACATACAATGTATAGTGATCAGATCAGGGTAATTAGCAGAGACATCATCTTTGGCTTCATCTTTTTTAAATTGATACATAATATTTTTGCATATATAGGGTACACGTGATATTTTGTTACATGTGTAGATTGTGTAATGATCAAGTCAGGGTATTTGGAGTATCCATCACCTTGAGCACTTATCATTTCTATGTGTTGGGAACATTTCAAGTCTTCTCTTCTGGCTGTTCTGAAATATACAACATTGTCATTAATTATAGTCACCCCACTCTGTTATTGAACATTGGGACCTTGTATTGGGTTGTCATTACACCTTGTATAGAACTGCATGTTTGTACCATTGACCAACCTCTCTGCATCCCCTCCCCCTCCTCCACCCCTTCCCAGCCTCCGGTATCTGTCATTCTATTCTCCACCTCCGTGAGTGAGATCAACTATTTTGGTCCCATGTGTGAGTGAAAACTGGAAAAATTTATCTTTCTGCATTAGACTTCATCTTTATTTTGGCTTAAATCTTATCCCTTTCCTTGGTTCCCCAAGAAAACCGAATACACTAGGCATGCCTTGCTAAGTGACAGTGAGCGTATCTGATGTTTTCCTGGAGGTCTGCAATGTCGTGATGGAGGGATAATGTTCTTGGCACTTAGAATCTTCCTTAAGCATTCTGTTCCACAGATTTCTCCCTAATCTCTCCCCTCAGTCCCTCCGGGAGGCCTGAACCTCCTCCACCCGCCCACAGTGCTCTGCCCCACTCCTTCCCTTGCCCTGTGGCAGATTCATTTCCTTCCACAGAAACCCTGGGCTCCAAGCAGGACTGGGAGGCTCATTCCTCCTTTCACAGACCCCTCAGCCACACACCGTCTTCTTTACTCCCTGCAAAGGAGTTCTGAGAGTAACACTCTGAGAATACACACATATAGGATTTATTAATTCCTATGGTCTGTATATTTGTGTGCCCCAAATTCATATGTTGAAAACTAATCATCAATGTGAAGATATTGGGAGGTGGGGTGATATAGTTTGAATATTTGTCCTGTCCAAATCTTATGTTGAAATTTGATCTCCAGTGTTGGAGGATGAATGGGAAGCGTTTGGGGCATGGGGGCGGATCCCGCAGGAACGGCTTGGTGCCCTCCTCATGGTAATGACATAGTTCTTGCTCCATGAGGTCACGTGAGACCTGGTTGTTTAAAAGAGCATGGTGCCTCCCTCCCCTCTTTCCTGCTCCCTCTCTCTCCATGTGACACACCTGCCCTTCTTCTGCCATGATTGGAAACTCCCTGAGGTTCTTACCACAAGCAGATTCTGGTGTCACACTGCTTGTACAGCTGGCAGGACCATGAGCCAGATAAACCTCTTTTCTTTTTGAGTCTCTGTTTCCCTAGCTAGAGTACTGTGACATCATCATATCTCACAGCAACCCCAAACTCTTGGACTCAAGTGATCTTCCTGCCTCAGCCTCCTGAGTAGCTGGGACTACAGGCACGTACCACCATGCTCAGCTAATTTTTCTACTTTTAGTAGAGACGGAGTGTCATTCTTGCTTAGGCTGGTCTCGAACTCCTGGCCTCAAGCAGTTTTCTTGCCTTGGCTTCTGAGAGTGCTAGGATTATAGGCAAGAGCCACCGTGTCTCCTGGACAAACCTCTTTTATTTATAAATTATTCAGCCCCAGGTATTCCTTTATAGCAATGTAAAACAGACTAAGACATGAAGCCTTTGGGAGGTGATTAGGTCATGAGAACAAAGACCTCTGGAATGAGATTAGTGCCCTTAGAAAAGGGATCCCAGAGAACTACCTCCACTCCTTCTGTCACATGAAGACTCAGTGAGAAGCGCCATCTATGGACCAGGAAATGGAACCTCATTAGACATTGAATCTGCCAGTGACTCGATCTTGGACTTCCCAGCCTCCAGAACTGTGAGAAATGAATGTCTGTTGTTTATAAGCCACTCAATTTATGGTATTTGCTATAGTAGCTTGAATGGAATAAGACATTATTTATTTATTTATTTTTTAAGATGAACAATCTAATTTATTTTATTACTTTTATTGTTTTCTTTTTTCTTTTTATATTTCAGCGTATTATGGGGGTACAAATGTTAAGGTTATGTATATTGCCCATGCCCCCTCTCCCCCCTTGAGTCAGAGCTTCAAGCATGACCATCCCCCAAACGTTGCACATCTCACTCATTGTGTTTGTATATACCCGTCCCCACCACCCCCCCCCACCAGCCCCAAAACCAAAAAAATTTAATAAAAAAATTGAGGATTTGTGTTTTTATTTTAAAAAAACCAACCAATTTTATTAACAATCATTTGGTTATAAACTTATAAACACATATGATGAATTTTTGTATTAACTTTTTTTGGGTGTGGGGCTGTTGGGGGGGGTTGTTGGGGATGGGTATATACAAACACAATGA
>CAUYPO010026485.1:0-39419 GCA_963574435.1 Cheirogaleus major
AAGACATGATCTTTATAAATCTAAATCACTGATGTCATTTTAAAGCTTTAATTTTTAGTATCAAAACTGTCAGTAGGCATTTCTACCTCAATGAAATGCCATGGCATTAACACAAAATGGTAAAGAATTAAAGACCCGAGAAAGAATATATAGACCATATATAGAAAATGGCGAGGCTCTGCCTCGAGGGGGGAGAGGGGCGTGGGCAATATACATAACCGTAATATTTGTACCCCCATAATATGCTGAAATAAAAAAGAAAAAAAAAGAAAATGGCTTCAGCTAGAATTCTGGGGATATGAACATTTCCATTTAAGGAAAGTGGAGAATAAAAATGAATAGAGAATAATATGAAAAACCTGGAGAGTCATGTTATAGAAAGAAAGAGAGAACAGGGTCACTGGAAAGAGCAAATGATGTCAAACAGTTTCAAATGCTGTTTATCTATCTATCTCTATCATCTATCTAATATATTTTTAATTTATTTTCAATTTAATTTTTAATTTACAAATAATAATTGTACATATTCATGGAGTATATCATGATGTTTTGGTACATATAATGTGTAATGATCAGATAAATCAAGAATAGTGTTCCTAATCAGTTAGTTTTAGCAAGTATGGCATTATTTGTGAATTTGAGGAGTCCTTCTAAGCAAAGATCAGTAAGTGTGTCATCAGAATTTATCAAGCTATGAAGTAAATGGAGGGGGGATATGGAACAGAGACTAGATGTATTCTTTTGGAAGCTTAAATGTGAGAATTGAATTGATACAATTAAAAACAAAAAGAAATTCAGCCTCCGACCTCAGGAGGCTTTCCCAATAGGGGCCATGTGAGTTGAGACTTAAAGTATATATTATTTTTTCAAGAGGACAAGGGTGATCAGCGTGTATTGTAGGGCAAAAAGATAAAAACATAAGGCATCAGTGAGAAATTACAGGATAGCAGAGCAGGACCAATTCTTCATGCAGGTAGAAATAGGCTGGAAATAAAATTAAGGGCCAATTTGTAATAGTCTTATGTACCCTGCTAAGAAACTTTAAACTTAACAATAAAATGTTAATATCAGTCAACATATAACAACAGTCAACATATAATATCAGTTAATTTGTGTTAGACACTAATTTTTACCTAGGCTATTTATTTTTTTCTTAAAAATATATTATGTAATGTATGTTAATGATATGAACTCTCAAAACAGACTACCTGGACAAGTTACTTAACCTCTTTGTGTGTCAATTTTTCATCTGCAAAACTAAAATAGTATACCTACTTCATAAAGTTGATGTAACATTCAATTCAGAAAAATGTCTGTAAAGCACTTAGGAGAGAATTTCTCTCATAGTAAGCACTCAAATATTTACTGTTACAGGTATCTCCATTTTACAAATTGCTTATATTAATTAATTAATTGATTTATGAAATTTATTTAGAAAGTAGCTAGAAGAGGCATGGATAAGAATATCCCTAATGTCAAAGTCCATAGTCTTACTGTCTGAAATCCATACATATATATAGAGAGAGAATATAAAATATAAAAATATAAAAAGTATATAAAAATAGAGAATATAAAAAGTATACTTCCAAGGAAATAGAGATTACTTAGTTTTGGACACAATAATTATGAGATACCTCTATGACTACAAAGTATTAAACAGGTCGGTATTCAGTTCTGCTTTATGAGACAATGATCTGGGATATCAATATATAAATAAAGATTTTTTTAGCATATAGTTAACATTGCTATTGAAGCTATTTTTTAGACAAGATTGGTCAGAAAATTAACAAAGCACTAATGAGCATTAAGTAAGAAATGGAAGCTTATAAAGGACATTCATAGAGAGCCTAAGAAAAAGTGGCCCCAACCTTTTAGGTAGCCTTTTCTAATCTGAGTTTTGTCATGTCTCTAAATTCAACCACCCATTTATAGGAAATACAGATGATAGAGAATGCTATCAGCAAAATTCAGCCTGTGGGAAATGCTAATGACAAATTTTCCAATTACTTCTCCAAATTAATTGCCAGGGTTGGTATGGTGAGGCAGAGAGATAGAAAGTTGGCGCAGAAAGCACATAGGTTAAAAGACAGTAACTGATTACACAGTACGAACCTTTTTTGGTTCCAGCTTCAAGTGAATATTTTGTAATTTGCTAAATGAATTTTTTAGGGCAAATAGAAATTTGAATACTGACTGAAGATGCTGATATTAAATAATTATTGTTATTCATAAATGTCTGAGTGGTTTTGCCATTGTGTTTTATTTTTAAAGAACATTTATTGTTTAGAGATGCATGCTGGTGAAATGTTCTATGATACATGATCCATGGGACTTGCTTTAAAATAATACTTGCAATGAATATGGGTTATAATAAAATAAGATTGGTTATGAGTTGATGACTGTCGAAGCTAAATGTTGGATACATGGAAATTAATTATACTACTGCTGATTTGTGTATATGTTTACATTTGTGTAATGCATATTTCATATACATACATAACAATAGATCTATGTATACATGTTTAATGTAATATGTTTAAAGTAAAAAAGTAAAGCAAACATCAAAGGAAAAGCTTTTCAGAGACACAAGAGTCTTACTCAAAATATAAACCAAGGAAGTGGAAGGCTTCAATAAGATAAGCAAAGCTGTACAAGGGTCAAGTAAAATAAATCAGGGCTTAATTAAGTGAATTTGACAATATTGAAATGTTCAATGACATCTCTATTATTTTATTTTTAACACAATCTTCTCAATCACATAATCACACATTTTTGTCATGGTCTTCAATTTCCAATTCTTCCTCAAATCCCACATTCATTTCTTCCTCTTTTGAGGGGCTAACTCTTCTTTCTCATATCACAAACATTTCAGAATGTTCTTTTCTTTCATGCACTATCTTATGCAAGAATTATCATTATATTTGATTTCCCTAAAAGCTTATAATTGATCTTTTTCCTAAAGCCTAGGTCCCCTCTGGTACACCCTGTAGCAACTTATCTACTCATAATAGCATTAGTTATTTAACTGCTGAAATTCAGACCCCTGTATTTCTTATTTTTGCTATTGATTCTGCTAAGAAAAAAAGATTTTGTCACTCATATTAAACATTGTCAAAAGTACAATGAGATATCATCTTACCCCAGTCAAGATGGGTATCATTAAATCAACAAAAAATCTAACAGTTGGGGAAGATGAGGAGAAAAAGAAACTCTTATACACTGTTGGTGGGAATATAAATTAGTATGGCCTCTGTGGAAAACCGTATGATATGAAGATTTCTCAAAGAACTGAATATAGAACATTTGATTCAGTAATCCCACTACTGAGTACTATCAAAAGAAAAATAAAGAGATATATCAAAAAGACACCAGTACTCATATGTTTATTATAGCACTATTCACAATAGCAAAAATATGGAATCAACCTAAGTGTCCACCAATGGATGAATGAGTAAAGAAAATGTGGTATATACACATAATACACTACTATTCAACCATAACAAAGCATGAAATCATGTCATCTATAACAATATGAGTGGAACTGGAGGTCATTATTTTACGTGAAGTAAGCCAGGTACATAAAGACAGATATCACACATTCTTACTCATATTGGTGCTAAAAAAATGTGTTAATATGGATGGAGAGAGTGGAATGATAGATAATGGAGACTAGGAATGGTGAGGTGGTGGAAGGAGGGAGGATGATGAAAATTAGTTAATGAGTACGGTGTATGTTATTGGGTAATGGATTCCCTAAAACCCCTGACTTCACTACTGTGAAAGTGATGCCTATAACAAAATTGCATGTGCACCCTATAAATTTGGACAAATAAAATAAGAAACTTCTTTGACATACTTTTAAACGTATTTAACTTCAGAAACATGCAAATAAAATAATTTATTGATTATGGTTCAAAATGTTTTCCCTTTGGATTTTGCTAGAGAATAACTCAATTCATGACTATATGAAAGTCATCAGTCTATATACCAACAGATCTCTAAGCTGTGGAACCATTTTTATCTTACTCTTAAAAAAATTAAGGCCTCCCTAATATCTACTTCTTGGTTTCATTCTAACACATATAAAAATTTCTGCTGTGATATGAGAAATCTAAGTAAAAAATATGCTTTTTTTCTTTTTAGTTGAAACACAACACAAATTTTAAAATGCTATTTAATACAAAAGATAGTAGTTTAATAGAAACTTCAATAAATTTCATCAAACATATATGAATCAATTTAAACTTTTTTTGACTTTGTATTTATACTCTAAGGTAATTTCATATGTATTACATATAGACATTTTTTTTTTGACAGTTTCTTGCTCTGTTGCCCAGGCTAGAGTGCAGTGGCATCATCTTAGCTCACTGCAACCTCAAACTACAGGACTCAAGCTATCCTCCTGCCTCAACCTCCCCAGTAGTAGTCTACAAGTAGACTTGTAGTCCCCAGTAGGGCCTACAAGTACATGTCACCGCACCCAATTAATTTTTACATTTTTTGTACAGATAAAGGTCTCACTATGTTGCTAAAGCTGGTCTCAAACTCCCGGGCTCAAGTTATCCTTCCTCCTTAGCCTCCCAAAGTGCTGGGATTATAAGCATGAGATACCATGCCCAGCCAATAACAGAATATTCTATACAGATTTTTCACCAACTCTGAGCCATGGAACTTTGACAGTCAAGCAGCCCAAATATCTTGTAGCAGTAACTGAAGGTGGTTTTTATCCATTAAAGATATTCTTCAATTCAATGACATCACATTGAATTGAGTTTTCTCTTGAGTGTCTTTTATCTTTCTGGCTATGTTACTTTCTATTTTACCTACTACTCTCCGTCTCTTAGGAATACATTTAAATTTTTGAAACTGTTTCATATTCTGGGAAATGGAATTAATTCTGGGCCCTTTATCAATCAGTTGAAGTGAGCATAACTGGTTTGCATATAGCATGTGTTCAATAAATTGTAGCTACTATTAGTGTTGTTCATTAGCATTTGTCCTTAACATGCACTTCTGCAAACGCTCAATGTTCTTTTAGACTTTTAATCTTTACATACATTGACTTTTGTTTTGTTTTCTATTGCTGTTTTAACAAATTACCACAAATTTAATGGCTTAAAACCACACAAATTTGTTATCTTAGAGGTCTGGCAGTCAGAAGTCTGAAATGGGTTTTATGGAGCTAACAGTAATGTGTTGGCAGGGCTGCATTCCTTTTTATAGGCTCAAGTGGGGAATCCATTTCCTTGTGTTTTTTAGAGACCACCTATGTTCCTTGAGTAATGGCCCAAGTACCCTCACTCATGGCCCCTTCTTCAAGCTAGTAGTGTAAGTTCTTTAAATCTCCCTCTGACTCTGACACTCCTTCCTCCCTCTTTTGGTATAAGGGCCCTTATGATTACATTGTGCCTATCTGTCTAATCTAGTATAATCTTCTCATCTCAAAAAATGTACCTTAATCACATTTACAAAGTTCCTTTGTATACAAATAATGTATTCACAGGTTCTGAGGATTAGAACGTGGGCATTTCATGAGACACTATTATGCATGTTATACTAGTTTTTCACTTAATTTGAAATACTACTGACTACTAATTTGTCTTGCTAATAAAGTATCTAGATTTTCTTAAGGCTCTCTTTCTCTCTCTCCACCTGTATATTCCAGTTTATCCAGTTCTCTGTACATACTACTTTCCTTATCACCGTAATGCCTTTCTCAGGTGGAAGCAATCTTGTGGCATGGTTAATTCTACTCAGTCGTTTAGTAGCTATTTGACATAATGCAAATGCCAACTTTTCTAAGCCTCATTTTACTCATATGTAAAATAGAAAAAGTATTAGTGAGATAATACATGTAAAATAATTATAGTACCTAACATGAGAAATGATCAATAAAATTTACCTATTAAAATTATTATTGTTATTATTAGAGGCTAGTAAGCAAATAGATCCCTCTACTGTTCCATTCCATTATACTTACTGTGAAAGGATATTAAACATTTCCTTGGCCCCAGTAGTATTATTGATTTTCTACTTTAAAGCCATTTTATTTGAGCCATAATCTTCTATGTCTTACAAATAAAAGAACATTTTATTTTTTCTTCAAGACAAAGTACTTAAATCAGCCTGAAATTATGCTGGTGTTAGAATTGAGTTAGGTAATTTTTCAAGCTCTATATAGAGTTATGTCTGGAACATATACATATACATTCCACACCCACCACTACCCAGTGGCAGAAGGTTTTATCATGAGCATGATCATCATCTACAACCACATTTAAGTGTTATCCACATAACAATGAGACATCTTTATATTCACAAGCTGATATTCTCCAAAATACCAATGTGATAATATGGGCCACTAGATAACATTATTTCATTATGTTTATTACCCCATTATAGTGTCTATATTAACTTACATAGTAGCTCCTTAAGCAAATATGTGGATTTTTCTGCAGGTAGTGAAAAAAAAATGAAGTACATTAAATGGTAGCTGAATAAGCAAAAAAATAGTTAAGGAAAGAGGGATCAGAATGTTAAGAAAAACAAACAAAAATTACTGGGCATAGACTACGTGTTGTTAGAGAAAAAGGTTTTATTTTGTATTTTTCATCCTTATCCTATTCTTCATCCACCTGTCATTCCTTCTTTATCATGCCATCCCTTCCTCTCATCCTTGGAGCTGAAATTTCATCAACAAGATACACTAGCTGTGTGACTTGGCCTAATTTATTTGAGCATAGTAGGCCTAAGTATAATACTGAAATTAGAAAATAAACAAAAGCTCATTTCAGAAGTATTCTTCTGAAAACTAAATGGGATACAGTATATATACAATTTCCATCACAATTTCTGGCATTATTGTCCATTAATTTTATTCTGTCTTCTTATTTGAATTTGGCCAATTTAACTTTGAAATGTTTTCTGGAAGTGGTGTGAGTTTTAAGATTGTACTCCTATGTAAAACGACTATAAAAAGCAATAACAAATATGTCTTAAATCCTGATGATGTGCCAAATAGTTTTCTATTATGAGTACTTTATCTTGCTTAATCCTAAGAAATACCCATTGACATACAGCAACATAGCCATTGAAATAAAATGTCCATGGCTACTCAGCTAGTAAATATCAGAGATGGATTCTGATCTCAGATGGTCTGATCAGGAACTTTTAATTACCATGTGCCAAATTAAAACTAAAATATAAATCTAAAAATTGTTTTCTTAAACTCTTAGTAGATATTATTTGTTGAGATTAATTCGAAGAATTCAGCATTAGAATTAATGCTAATGTTTTCATGTTTAATGTTTATATGAATTAATTTTTTAAAAGTAAAATAAAATTCCTATAAATACTATGTTATTTAAAATAAAAGTAAAATAAAATTCCTAGTAATACTATGTTATTAACCATGACATTTCCAAAGCATATTTTTAAAGTATTTAATCAAAGAGGATGTACTCAAATTTCTTACAAATACAAAAGCTAATTTGAGTAAATATGGGAAATATTACACAGATCGATAACGAGTTTTTTTAAATATATTATTTTTATCTTTTTAAAAATCATCCCTGAAGGGCAAAAACTTTCTTTGGCTGAATTGTTCATATCCTTAAACTTTCCATATCATATTAGTGCATGGCCAAAGCAATTCATATTTTGTCATAAATTAATTTTTTGTTGATTGAATTTTCTGTGTAGATATATTTATTTTAATAAAAAAGATAATTTCCCATTTTGATTGCCACACAACCGTGTAGTTCAAATGTAATTTGATTATGATACATTATGATTATTACAACATGATATTTAAAAATTATTTAATTTATTTTATTTTTTAGGGCAGTTTTAGGTTCACATCCACATTCATAAGAAAGTACAGAGATATCCCACAAACCCTCTACCGACCCCACAAGTATAGCCTCCATTATTAACATCTCCCACTAGGGTGGTACCTTTGTTACAATTGATGGAACTATACTGACACATCATTATCACCCAAAGTCCATAGTAAAGGTTCACTCTTGGTGTTGTACATTCTGTGGGTTTGCACAAATTAGTAATAAAATACATCCATCATTAAAGTATCATGCAGAGTAATTTTATAGCCCCCAAAAGGTTCTGTTCTCTGCCTATCTATTATTATCTCCCCTCAACCCCTGGCAAATACTAATTTTTTTACTATCTCCATAATTTTGATTTTTCTAGAATGTCATACAGTTGGAGTTATACAATATGTACCCTTTTCAGATTGGCTTCTTTCCTTCTTCAAAATAATTGATTTTAGATTTTTCTTATTTTCTAATATTCAATGCTATAAACTTCACTCTACACACTGCTTTCACTGAGTCTCATGCATTTGGAGAAGTGATATCTTTATTTTTATTTAGCTCAAAATATTTTTAATATCTCTTGAGATTTTTCCTTTGACGCATGTATTATTTAGCGGTATGTTGTTAAATTCCCCCTTACTGGGGGCTTTCTCAGATATCTTTCTGTTATTGATTTCTGATTTGATTCCCTATGAGAGCAGACATTGTATGATTTTCATTTTTAAGATGTGGTAAGGTGTTTTTTATGGCCCAGAATGTAATCTATTTTGTTGAATGTTTCATGTGAGCCCAAGAAGAATGTGTATTCTGCTGTTGTTGGAGGAAGTAGTCAATAGATGCTCATTATATCTGGTTGACTGATGGTGTTGTTAAGTTCAACAATGCACTTACTGATTTTCTGCCTGCTGGGCCTGTCCGTTTCTGATAGGAGCATTGAGGTATTTAGCTATAACAGTAGATTCGTATATTTTTCCTTGGATATCTATGAGTTTTGCTTCAGGTATTTTGATGCTTTGTTGTTAGGCACAAACACATTAAAGATTGTTATGCCTTCTTTGAGAATTGATTCCTTCATTGTTATGCAAGGCCTCTCTTCATGCTTGGTAACTTTTCTGTCTTTGAAGTGTGCTGTGTCTGAAATTAATATAGCTACTTCCAGTATCTTTTGATTAGTGTTAACATGGTAGATCTCTCTATATCCATTTACTTTTAGTCTATGTGTGTCTTTAAAGTGGGATTTTTGTAGACAACATAAAGCTGGGCTTTTTTTATTTTTTTGATCCACTGTGACAATCTATGTTTTTTTATTGGTGCATTTTTATCATTGACATTGAAAGTGATTATTGATGTATCTGGATTAACATCTACTATATTTGTTGCTGTTTTCTATTTACTACTTTTATTCTTTGTTCCTATTTTTACCTTTTACTCTTCTTTCTTTTGTGATTTTTACTGAGCATATCATATGGTTCTATTTTCTCTTCCTCTATTAATTCAAGCATCCCTGCCATATGTAAATCTGATTCTCATGCTTGCTCTGTCTCTTAAAATTGTGTTTTTTGTCTTTTACTGTGTAATGTAATTTGTTTCTTGTTAGCTGGACATAATGTACTGGGTAAAAGAAACTGCTGTAAATCGGCCTTTAGTAATGTGATGGCAAGGTGTGCTACAAGGAGGGAAAGTGTTCTTTAACCTTATGATTAGGTCTTTGTCTTTTTGTGACTCGAAATTGTGAACTTCACATATGCTTCTCAGATTTTTATTTTCTCTTTCCCCCCACACACTTAGGTGGGACAGAATGGCTTGGTTGGCTTAGATGTTTTTATTGTTTCAAAAAATTTAGTGAGTGTTAGGTCCAGAACTGAGAGGGAGACACATGAAGCCTCAGGTGTAGCAAACTGCCGTTTATATGAGCATCTGGGTGCATATGGGTGGAGGCCAAAAAAAGCATCCACCACTAGGGAAGGGAAAACCTGAGGTTTTATACAGGGTTTTTCCGGGGGGAGAGAGCAACACCTGCAGAGATAGGGGAGTGGGGTAGCTTTGTCCTTACCGGGGGCTGGGGGGCTAGGAATGCCAGCATAGCTGCAGCTGTCTATGGTTGAAGGTAGATTTACAACCTCTGGACTCTCCAGAAACCATGGCTTTTGTTTTACAGGCTTTATGATCACTAGCTAAGTTTTCCATTAACCACATTGTGTCCTATACGTACTTTTCGGATTTCCACCCTAAGCCAACACAACAGGGTGTATATGTAAATTTTTATTACATGGATGAATGGTATCATGCTGAAGTCAGAATTTTCAGTGTACCTGTTACAAGAACAGTGTACATTATACCTGATAGGTAGATTTTTATCCCTCATTCCACTCCCACCCTACCCCCTTCTTTAGTTTGCAATTGTGCATTATGCCACTTTATGACCATATGTATCTCTGATTTAGCTTCCACTTATGAGAGAGAACATGTGGGTTTCTTCTTATTTTTTTTTATCCTTGAGATACTTCACTTATGATAATGGCCTCCAGTTCCATCCAAGTTGCTGAAAAAGACATTATTTCCTTCCTTTTTATGGCTGAGTAATATTTCATGGGGTATGTTTGTGTGTCTATACACACACACACACATTTTCTTTAGGTTGGTTTCATATCTTTGCAATTGTAAAATGTGCTGTGATAAACATTCAGGTACAGATATATTTTTGATAAAAATGACTTATTTTCCTTTGGGTAGATACCCAGTAGTGGGATTGCTGGATCAAATGGTAGGTCTAGTTTTAGTTCTTTGAAGAATCTCCATACTGCTTTCCATAGAGGTTGTACTAGTTTACATTTCCATCAACATTTTGCGTATGTCTCCTCTTCCACATGAAGCATAGAGGAGGCTGCAGTTTTGTATTTTCATTCCTAAAGGTCATGTAGGCTCTGATAAAACCTCAAAAGGTTAGACTCGTGAAATACTTTCTCCTGCAGGCAGATCTTGTTAAGAAGTACATAATGTTCTGGTGAATTTGAAAATGGTTCCTTTACCTTCCTATTGCTGAAAGCATGAGGGGATTTTTCTCTGAAATTCACTGTGAGAACCTGGTAGGGCTATTAGAGATAAAACTTTAAAAAATATGGAGTCTCCAAATGAATGGATTTTTAATCTCTCAGACTCTTCCACAATGAGCTTATTGCAATTTGTTAAATACATTTTAGTTTTTCCTAACCTGATACTGGTTCCTATGAAGATGCTTCTTGTAGGTCTCTGCTGTGATAAATCATGAGCAATTTAATTATTTTTTACTGTGATGTAAATACCTTTACATGGGTGATACATCTGCATGTTTGCTGTACTTTAAAATGAATGAGATGGATACATGAATGCTACATGCTCAAGCAATTTTCAGTTATAATAAGTAATAATTGCTCTTTAGTCAATAATATGCATATTTTACTTATTTCCATGGTCAAGTGGCTAGATGATTTGAAATCCCTTCCTCCTTGTCCCTTTTTATAGATCCGATTTTGGAGATCTATGGAAGAATGACTAGACAGCAGATACTTGGTTACACAGAATCAGTCAAATAAACCAATGGATAAGATCTTATTCAGTATGCAGACCCATTTTTTATGGAATCCAGCACTGCAAAATCTCATAAAATTTTATTTCAAGCCTACACAATTGAATCAACTAGGTAATCTTTGTACTCCCTACATCTTCAGATGTCAAAGGAATAGAATATAGGCTCTGGCTGTTTCCCTATTTTTAAAAAATCTTATTTGGATCATAAAAACAAGTAAAGCAAAAAATTGCCCCAACACAGAATGGTTTTCTCTCTTACCATTAAAGCCCCCTACTCATTTCTGCAACCTGACTCTTCTCATACAATCATGTCATTACTCACATATCAACATCAACTGAGTAGGAGAATGGATGGCATCATTTTTCATCTAAGGTGAAAAAAACATGTCTTACAGAAACTAATAGTTGTAGGCACTTTGATTATAAAATAATATAGCTGATATTTTAAGACATTTGTAGTTGGCTGGCTCATTCATTTTTGTTCATATTTATATTTTCTTTCTCTCATCTCTCTTACTATATTCTACTATTTTCTCTCTCTCTCTCTCTCTCTCTCTCTCTCTCTCTCTCTCCCCTCTCTCTCATACACACAATGTAAATAATACTACAATCAGACATAAGTCATTTTAAGTAATAGTTCTGCCACTCACTCTCTTTGAGACTGTGCATAGGTTATTTAATAACACCAAAGCTCATTTTCCTCATGTGTGAATTAGGGATAAAAACACTCATCTCATATTAATGCTGTGAGTAAATCAGAAGGAAATATCTGTTAAGTGTACACTATTAAGGCTTGGGAAATATTATATAAGAAATGAACTATTATATATGGTCACAGTCTCCAGATTATTAATCTTTCTTTTAATAGTAGAGAATATTTATATTCAGTAAGTCTAAAATGTATACACATGTATTTAGCTCTCCACAAAATATATTAACTACTGACAAAACATTGGACTATAAAATCCTAGAAAGGAAGAGTTAAGAAAGGGAAAGGGTTAACAAATATCTCACTCTACATCTATTTGGGGATGACCAGCTGAGTGAATGACCCTCAACAAATCTCCATGCATTGTCTTAAAACAAGTTCTTTTCATAAACCTGTCAATGGCATTTACTAATGTTATGTGGGATTCCTACTTATAAAATAATTTAAAAGAATCTTCCTACTCATATTAAATTGATTACAGTAATTGAACTATAATTTATTCATTTAAGGGACATGCCTGGTTGAAGAATGGAAACATAAACATATTCTATTTGGTAATTAAAAGTATGTAACATAAAAGAGTACCCAAACTGAAATTGCGTTATTTAATAAATTATTTTGTTGGCAGATTACCTAGATCCACATCCTCTATTGCTATTTTCTCAGTGTCTGTGAGCATATTAATGAACTTTTTTGAGCCTTTGGAGTTTGTTCTGAATATTTAAAACTATGTATATATAATATCTACTTCATAGTACATACTCAAAAAACAAAACTGATTACTATGATGAATTTTATTAAACCTAAACTAAAATGTGTCCAAATGCAGGGAACAAAAAGGGAGGTTATTTTGGTGTTGCATTTGATAAATTTGAGAACTTTTAGGAAATAATATCTCCTCTGTGCCTTGTGCTTCCCTGTATTCCTTGGGTCTTAGGAAAGTTAAACACAGGAAAAGATCTGCTATATGTGTATCTACCTAGACAATTTAACTCTTTGTGTTAACACAGCATCTAATATATATTTACGTATCTATCTACATCTATCTATCAATCTAACAAAAGTTCCTTACCTATGATTACTATATATTACTGGTAGTAATATTTTTCGTTAACTTCTCTTTTAATAATTGCCAAAGTCACTAAGAAAATCAATGTTCCCATATGCAAATGTTTCCATTGTATCATTCTATGAGTTATGAGTATTTTCTTACTAAGGTAATCATCTATAAACTGATGAGTACATGACTACTACCAAGTAATAACTATCTGATCATTACAGATAAGGAATTCACATGACACTTTTCATATATCCTACTTGTTTTTTAAAAAAATAATAATTAAAATAATAAACAAACTCTTCTTTCTTCCTTATTTTGACTGCTAACTTGTCTGAACAATTGAACTTTTCACACAGTCCCCAAATGCACCCTTATTTTAACAATCCCACTCATTATTTTAGTTTATGTTCATAAAAGTTAAAACACAGTTTGGCATGGGTAAGACTGTCCTTCCTAGTATGTATTATGTTAATGGAAGGAAGGCGGGGCAGGTGGAAAATGCAACTATAATATAATTTATATTTATATTTTCTTTGTCTCATCTCTCCTACTCTATTTTACTACATGTCTTCTCTCTCTCTCTCCTTTTCTCTCTCTCTCTTTCTCTCTCTCTCTCTCTCTCTCTCTCTCTCTCTCTCATAGACACATACAATGTAAATAATACTAGAATCAGAAGTTAATCTGTTTAAATAACAGTTCTGCAACTCTCTCTCTTTGAGACTGTAGGGGTAAGTTATTTAGTAACTCTGAGGCTTATTACTCACCCGTGAATTAAGGGTAAAAACATTAATCTCATTTTGTTGCCCTGAATATCTAATGAGTAAATGTCTTGTTTAGGTTTAATGAAATGTATCATGGCAATCAATTTTGTTTATTCAATATGTACTATAAAACAGATGTCACATGTACGTAGTTTAAAATACTCAGAACAAGCTCCAAAGGCTCAAAAAAGTTCATTAATATGCTCATGGTCACTGAGAAAATAGCAACAGAGGATGTGGATCTAGGTAGTCTGCCAACAAAACAGTGTCGAGGTGATAATGTTTTAGATATATTAAGTTAAATAAAATATCTGGTTATGATTAATTATAACTATTTCTTTTCAGTCTTTTTTAAAAAATAAAATTACATTTATATCTTGAACTTGTGATTAATATTTCATTTCTACTGAACAGCACTGTGCTAGATACTTCACATAGCATTTTGAGTTATGGAGGAACCTGATACTTTCTACCTGTCTCATGGACCTTGGGAATTTGGCAATTAAAATCCTTTTCATATTAATTTTATATTACTATATGATGAAATATAAACATCTTAGTGACTTAGCCAATACCCATTTATGATCTTACATGGCTACATGTCACAATGCCAGGTGTGGTTGACTGGATTCTCTGCTAAGGGTCTCACACTTGAGGTATTGAGTGACTGGATCACCTATATGGTGGCTCTGGAGAAGAATCCGCTTCAAGCTCATTCAGGTTGATGGCAGAATACATCCTCCCGGGGTTCTGTCTCAGTTCCAAGAAGATAAGTGCTGTTTCTTGTCATGCAGGCCCCCATATCTTTAAAGCCAGCAAAGAGAAGTTGAACCCTTCCTGCGTTTTGAATCACCCTTTCTTCCTCTGTGTCTGACCTCCAGCACCAGATCTGAAGGCTCATGTGATTATATTAGGTACACTTAGATAGACTCCCTTTGATTTACTCCAGGTCAACTTATTAGTAACCTAAATTACATTCTCAATATCTGTTTTCCCATTTAATATACTTGCAGGAGTGTTTATAAACTGAACACATGAAAAATGACAATGGAGAAAAGAATGCAAGTGCCACCTAAAAAGAAGACAGAATTTCTGATCAAGCGAGTTCGTGGAACTAAAATTTCTCATGCTCAATAAGTTTTTTTTTTTTTAATTTCAGCATATTATGGGGGTACAAATGTTAAGGTTATATATATTGCCCTTGCCCCCCTCCTCCCTTGAGGCAGAGTTTCAAGTGTGTCCATCCACCAGATGGTGCCCATCGCACTCATTATGTATGTATATACCCATCGCCTCCTCCCCGCTCCCACCTACCTGACACCCAATAAATGTTATTCCTATATCCACTTAGGTGTTGATCAGTGGAACCAATTTGCTGGTGAGTACATGTGGTGCTTATTTTTCCATTCTTGGGATACTTCACTTAGTAGAATGGGCTCCAGCTCTATCCAGGAAAATACAAGACGTGCTATATCACCATTGTTTCTTACAGCTGAATAGTACTCCATGGTATACATATACCACATTTTATTAATCCACTCATGTATTGATGGGCATTTCAGTTGTTTCCACATCTTTGCAATTGTGAATTGTGCTGCTATAAATAATAGAGTGCAAGTGTCTTTTTTATAGCGTGTCTTTTGTTCTTTTGGGCAGATGCCCAGTAATGGGATTGATAACTAGTTCAGCCTCTGTGGAAAGCAATATGGAGATACCTTAAAGCGATACAAGTAGATCTACCATTTGATCCAGCAATCTCAAAAAGGTTTTATGTGAGTGTTCTGAAGGAAAAAGGAAGTGACTTTAAGTGTTTAAATATATTTACTTTATAATGTTTTAAATTTATAGATAAATTTCATGTATTGATCATGTACATGATATTTGAAGTATGTATATATTGTGAAATGACTAAATCTAGCTAATTATCATAGGCATCATCTCACATAGTTATCACTTTTTGATGAAAACACTTTACATGCACTCACAACATTTTTCAAGACTATGATACATTGTTAACTATATCCTCATATTGTACAGTAGATCTCTTGAACTTGTTGCTCATATCCAGTTGAAGTTTAGTATCCTTTGACCAACATCTCCCCAAGCCCACTCACCATTTCAAAACACCCTAGCCTCTGCTAGCCACCATTCAACTCTCTACTTCGATGAGATCAACTTTTTTAGATTTAACATATGAATAAGAGTACAATAGTCATCTTTCTGTGCCAAGTTTAATTTCATTTAACATAATGTCCTCCAATTTTATCCATGTTTTCACAAATGACAGGACTGCTTTTTATGGCTGAATAGTATTCCTTTCTGTATATGTACCACTTTTCTTCATTCATTCATCTGTTGATGAATACTTAGGTTTATTCCAACCCTTGGCTATTTTGAATAATGCAATAAGCATGGACATGGAGATATTTCTTAGACATATTGATTTCATTTCCTTTGGATATGTACTCAGAGTGGGATTGCTGGATTATATGGTAGTTCAATTTTTGATTTTTTGAGAAACTTCCATACTGTTTTTGATAATGGCTATTCTAATTTAGGAAGTAGCCTTCAGCAAAATCTATATATTTCTCTGCTTTGGATAGTTTATTTGAATAAAGTGAAACAGGGTTATGATTAGAGACTATGTGACATTAATACCCAAGTAAGGTAAATGCATTGTATTCTCTCTCTTCCCTTGCTAAAACAAAGGGCCTTAAAAAGAGTTTATTACCAATTAGGTACTCAGCAAATATGTATAGATTGAATTAGTAGAAATTATCTATTTTTTAATTCCGCATCTATTGCTATTTAACATAGCATGTGATTTGAAGATCTAAATAATATCTTTTGGGTTTAAAGCATTAATATTTTTTCTGGTATCTCTCTTAGGCTATTGAAGAATTTCACACAATATTGAAAATCACTTAAATATTAGGGAATGAAGTCTCCTAAACATCTAAATTTCCAAAGTGGGTAAAATTTTCAAACTATATTCCCATTATTCTGGTGACAGACTCATATTATGAAATGGGAATTATTTTGAGTTTACTGGTCTAATCTCAGGGACTATTTTTATTGTTCCTCTATTACTGATTATGAACTTCCTAGTCTGTTATCATCATATTGTTACTGATGAAAGTATAATGAGCTCATTATATCATATTTTGAATCATTTTATACTGTAAATTAGTTATATTCACCTAATTTTGAAATTTTTTATTCCTATGTCATACATCTGGTAATCTTAGAGGTTTTTTAACAAATATATTTGGTACTTTGTTTAGGTGCATGGTAGAGTTGAACTCTTCTGACCCATATGCCATTGCTTTGGAAAATAAATAGAGAAATAAATGAGCCAAAAATTCTTTTTTCCTAGAAATACATTTTTAATTCTGGTATAAGCCATGAGAACCAGCAATTTTACTTTGGCCCCCTCTTCCTACCAAATTGATTGTGGAAGCTCATGTCGAAAAGAGTCTGTGGTTGCCTGTACCTGAGGGACAAGATGATCCGACTCACTGTGGGCATGGAGCATAGGAAACAGCTGCTGAAGTTGTGGGAGGAGGTTTTGCTACCACAGCAGAAGATAACCTCTCCTGATACATTTATATGCAAATGTTACTATGTCCCCCAAATAAAGGTTCTAGTGTTGAAGAAAAATATTTGTGTATGGCACAAATAATGATTTGTATATCAGATGGAAGAAAAGTGTAATGAGAATAACCACAACAGAAGAATGAGAAATCCACTTAAAATTAAAAATGGATGTTAAATAGACCTGTGGGTATAGGAAAAAGAGATATTCATCAAGAGTCTAATTAACTCCTTCTGCTTTGACTCTTTCCAAATTTGTCCTATGGTAAATTGCTTAATCTCATTGAGATGGTTTTCTCTCAGTTGGGAAATAAGTGTACTAATGCATTGCTTTTCTGCATTAGGGGGTTTTTACAAGGATAGAAATATATATATACACACACATACATTTATAAAAGTATACATGTGTATATATCATCTATAAAAGTTTATATGTGTATATATATGTAAACAAAATTCTATAAACTGTAAAGTACTTATAGAAATGTGGTCACTATCATTTTGAATGTACCTTTTTAACTACCTTTACAATTCTTTTCCATTAAGCTTTGCTAAGTCTTTTGAAGTAATTGCTACAATTTTGGCAGAATTTCTAAGGCAACATTTCTGTCCTCATGAAACTCTTAGCTTAAAGAAGAGAAAAAAACAAAATAGGGATGCAAAAAAATATATATATATATATTTTTTTTTTTTTTTAACAGGAACCCACCAGGCTCTATTCTATTGGGAAGTTATTTGTTTCTTCAGACTTTACATCTTAAATATCAAATTTTCTCCTCTAGAGAACATATAAACTGAGGGTACAATCTGCATCTCTAAGAGAAATTCATAGGTTGTACTTTTTCTTCTTCACACCTGGCAGTTGAACCTAACAAGTTTGTATAGCCTGCAAATTGAAGACTTGCTCCTGCTCACGGTTTAGCAGATCAAGGCAGCTTGTTCTTCCTTCTGGACAAATGTTCTACTTAAATAAGCTCAAGGAGAGTGTTCCAGAATCAAAATTCTGTTTGTTTACTATATACCTGAGTAGATCATTACTTAATTTTTCATATGCAAAGTATTTATCATGAAAATATTTTAAAGGGATATGAAAATGAATATTGATTATTAAACTAGTTTTAGAAAGATATATGAATATATGATTTTCATTATTTTTTATTTTTTTATTTTATTTTTCTATACAGTTGTAACAAATATTTTTCAAGGAAAGAGGATATGCCTAACACTGCATAGGTGTTGGAAATATTGTATAAATTAAAACAGATAAATTCATTGCCTTCATGAACTTCCATTCTAACTAAACAAGTAAACATATAATTTTAGAAAGGTAGTAATAAATGGTATGGAAAAAATGCAAAGAGGGTGAGTCGAATAGACAATGCTCAGGAAGGAAGCTGCAATTTTAATGAGGTCTATGAGAATACCCTCAATAAGGTAACATTGAGAAGAGATCCAAAGGGAGTGAGAAAACATAATCCATGTAGGTACATGGAGAAAGAATATAATAAGAAAAGCAAAAATATGGGCAAAGGCCAAGAAGTTTTGTGCATTACCTAGATTTTGAACAAGCAGCAAGAAGCCCATAATGGCTGGAAATAAATGAGCATTCTTTGTAGTAGGAGAAGATGAATTTAGAGTTAGGACTACTGCTATAATGAAATGTCATTAGAGAAATGACCTGAGATATTTGTCATTATAAGCACTGGGTAGCTTAAATTTTATTCGTTATTTTTTCCAAGGTAGTATTTACATATTGATTATGTAAATAGAAAAAAAATAGAATATTTGGAAATGTTGAAATTCAAGAAATAATGACTGCAAAAAATACTGCCCTATAAACCTGGTATAAGTACTATACACATATTGTGTATTTCCTTATTGTAATTTGTATCTTTATGGATGTGATTCTTATGTATCTATGGGTTTGCATGTAAAATATATAAAATGTCCAGAGTGTATTCCCTCTATAATTTGCATTCGTTTTTTTTACACTAAAAGTTAATCTAGTAAATTTCCTATTACAATTTTTTTTGACAACACTTATTTTAATGCTCCATGGTATTAACAACTCTTTATGATTTGCATTTAAGATAGTTTAGACTATTTAGTGTACTAAATAATGCAAGTATAAGCAGAAGCTTATCCACATATATGCACACATATACACGGGCACACACACACACACTCTGGATGTTTTTAATTATTTCTTTAGCATAGATAAAAAGAAACTAAATTTTGCCTCATGTAGTAAAACAATATTATGTTCCTAATTCTCTAGTCTGTACAATTTGAATGCCTACCAGCATTGATGAATATCCTAATTACCTTATAAATATCTACATTACTTCAAATCCTTCATGTGCTTTCCATATCTGACTTTCCTATCGCTTCTCTTGTATAATTACCTAGAATTTGAATGACTGAGTCATATAGTAAATGTGTTTAACTTTTTAAGAAACTGCCATGCTATTTTCCAAAGTATTTGTGTTATGTTACATTTCCAGCATCAGTGAGTAAGAGTTCCAGTTTCTCTACATGTTCACCAGCATAATGGCTTAGTTGATCTTAATTTTAGATATTCTACTGGCTGTATAGGGGTTTCATTCCAATTTGTTACTTACTAATGATGTTGAGCATGTTAAAATGTGCTAATTTATCATGTGTGCATTTTAGTGTGTAAAGTGACTTTAAGAATTGTGACCATTTCTTTAAAAAAAATGTTACTTAAAATAGGGTTATTATTAACTTTTCTTTTTATGGGTCATACTTTTGATGTCATCTATAAGAAATATTTGCCTAGGGTACATTCATAGTAATTTGATTTCCTCCTCTGCTTTCTTCTAGTAATTTTAATTATATCTTAGGACTATGATCATTTTGAGTTAATTTTACATATAATGTGAGGTATGGATTTCAGTTTATTTTTGTTGGCATATGGATATCCAACTGTTCCAGCATAGTAGTACTAGCTTATCTCCATTAAATTACTTTTCATCTTTGTTGAAAATCAATGATATATATGTGAGTGAGTCTATTTATGTATAGTCTATTCTGGTCCATCGATCTATTCTTCTGTCTTTAAACCAATGCCATACTTTCTTGATTATTGTGGCTTCATGATATCTAGAAGTCAGATAGGTTAAAACTCTGAATTTCTTTTCCTTTTTCTTTTCTTTATGACACTGGGTCTTGCTCCATCACCCAAACTGGAGTGCAGTTGCATGATCATAGCTTACTGTAACCTCAAACTCCTGGTCTCAAGCAATCCTACCACTTTGGCCTCTCAAAACACTTGGTTTACAGATGTGAGCCACTGTGCCTGGCCTTATTTTTCATTATAAAGCTGTTTTGGCTATTCTAAGTACTTTACATTTTCATTCAAATCAATTATTGATGTCTTCCAACAAGGCTGCTATAATTACAACTGAGTTGGGTTTTTAGATTAATTTCAGTAGTATTACAGTCTTCCTAATATTTAATCCTTAGATTTATAAATACAGTTTATCTCTTCATTTATTTTTGTCTCTTTAATTTGTGTCAGCTATGTTTTTGTAGTTTTCAATATATTTCTTTCACATTTTTAAGTTTTCTCCCTAAGAAAATTATACTTCTATTGTTGCAGTAAGTGATATTTTTAATTCTGATTATTCATTTCGAATGTAGAAGTAAAACTGAATTTTGTTTATTGATTTTGTATCTTGTGACCAAATTAAATAATTAGCTTTAAAATATTTTTTATGTAGAATCATAAGATTTTCTACATACATGACAATGTCATTGGTGATAAAATATTACTTCTTCCTTTCTAATCTGGATGCCTTTTATATTTTTTCTTGCCTTATTACATAGACTAGAATCTCCATTATAATGATGAATGGAAGTGGTAAGAACGGACATTCTTGACTTTCTGCTGCTGTTAAAGAGAAAACATTTAGTTTATGATTAACTTTGATGTTAGCCAGAGGTTTCTCTGAAATGCCGTTTCTCAGATTGAGGAAATTCCCAACTATCCCTAGCTTACTGAGAGTATTCATTAAGGATGGATTTTGGATTTGCCAACTATTTTTTTCTGTAGCTATTAAAACTATTATTGTATTTTTCCCTATGAGTCTGTTAAATATGGCAACATATTAATTTTCAGTGGTTAAAATAGCCTTACTTTTTTGGCCCACTCTGTCACAATGTATTAAAAGTTGATTTTCTCAAAGAATTTTGGTTTCATTGATTTCATCTCTTGTATTTTTGTTTTTTTTACTTTATAGTATTTTTATCTTTATTAACATGTCCTATTTATCATTGGCTTAAGTAATTTAACTTTATATGACTTGCTGTTGTTTTCTTCATGTTTCTTGTACTTAGGCTTTCTTGAATTTCTTGGTTCTCCTGGTTAATGGTTGTTAATAAACATGGAAACATTCCCACCACTATTACTCAAATATTTTTCTGTCTCTCCTTTCTATTTTCCCTTGTAGATCCAAATTATACATATATTTTATCACTTAAAGATGTCCTACAACTTACTGATAATCTACTTATTGATTTTCAGACTCTTGTTTTTCTCTATATTTCATTTTAGATATTTTCTATTCCCTTGACTTCAATTTGACTAATGTGCTTTTACTTTTTGCTTTTTTTCCTGCAGTTTTGAATTTTCTGTTTATTTCATAGATTGTATATTTTTCAAATCTTGTATTTTGCATATCTAGAAGTTTAATTTGAGCTTTATCACATTTTCCATATCTATTAATATGCTCAATCTTCCATCCACCTTTGTTGAACATACGGATTTTAATAATAATAAATCTTTCAATGTCTCTGTCTACTGAGTCTATAATATTATTTGAGATGTGATTCTGTTGATTATTCTCCTAATTCATGGTCATGCTTCTATGCTTTTTGACTGCCTGATTAATTTTGATTAGAGGTCATATATTGTGAATTTTTGAATTTTACCCTTCCAGCTGCTAGATATTTATGTATTCATAAAACTTTCATTGAACTTTGTTTTGAGACACAGATAAATTTCTTGATAATGATTTGTTTCTTCCAAAGCTTATTTTTAAGCTTTGTATACTTTTTGCCTCTACTGAGTCAATACCAAATGATAAGAAGATGAATATTCTCTTCTTTTCATGAGCACCAGGTATTGTTTCTTCTGCCTTTTTGGGATGATACTTTCCCAGGCCTTTTATTTTTTACTTTTATTTTTTTTACACTCAGATGCTGAGCAGTCCTCAGCTAAAATATTGACAGAGTTTCTCTCCCTCTCTTTCTAACTTTTTCTCTCTCTCTTTTCTCTAGTATATTTTCCTGAAAATTATATATGCCTTATCAGACTAAGCTTTGTTTCCTGAGCTAGGAAGATTTCTGGGCTTCACCTTAATTTTATCTTCATGAACTGCAGCCTAGCCAATGGCCAGGTGGTATGCTGAGGGATCATAAGACAAATTCCATGTTTACTCTTTCCCAGGAAAATTATTCTGCAATTTCTAATATCTATTTTAATATTTTACCTATATATTTAACTTCTTTAAGCAGGAGAGCAAATCCAATCTCTATTATTCCATCTTCCTCTGAAGTAGAAGTCGTCTTTTTGTTTACAATTTTAAGAACAAAATTTAAAAGCATCAGCTATTTTAGAATCTTTGCATTCATAAGGAAAGCAGCAGAGTAAATATCGATAATGTCCAATGCTTACCTTATCAATGATGTACTAATATTCCATACATGATGCTGTAATTAGTGGATGTTTTTATATATTACTATTTCACCAATGTCACTGGATTAAAAACAGATGTATGTATGTAAGATGTAAAGGGAAAATAAATTTATTTTATGATTTAAAAATATATCAGAAATTTAATCACCTGGTAAAGGTCAATATAAAATTAATTGAAACTACCAACAGATTTCTTTGAATATATAAACCAGTGTAGCAGATGCTAAAATTGGAAGCAACTTTGTTAAAATTTATCAAAGAAAATGGAAAGAAGAAAAGTTCACTTTAATTCCTCTGGGTAACATAAAAATACATTTTTACTGTCAGATTATTTGCAAGTTATATTTAAAGACATCATCTTTGTGAATATTTATGTACTGTGAACATGACTCCTCTTCTAGTAGTCAAAAATTTGTGTTCAGCTGTCACTCACAGAAGCTACTTCCAGAATTCCTGCTTTGAAAAAAATCATTGAAGGTTTTAGCATCTTTATTCAAGGACATCATTTTACAGGATACCAAGAAGCACCCTGGAAAAATATACAAGATACGTCTTTATGTTTCTCTTTTGAGGAAAGTAACCTAAGAACCAACCAAGAAAATGTCAGTTATTATTTGCATGTTATCTTTTGGAGGAAGGCCGGAGTAGGCTTTAGATTAGATAATATTTCAGAACTATGTATCTTATTTTTAAAATCACAAATAAATTATTTAGAATCAGAAAAATTAAATAAAATTTATAATGTTATGATTTGCTCTTGGGTTAAATAGTTAACATCTCTGAGATTTGTATTTTTCATTTAAAATAAGTGGTGTACCTACCACACTGGGTTTCTCTGACAATTTCTTAAACATTTACTATTTTTCAAAAATTTTAGAATGGTTTTTGATTTACAGAAAGGTTTCAGAGATACTATAAAGAGTTCATATATACCAAATTACCAACTTCCCTATTATTGGCATTCTAAATTAGTATGGTTTGTTATAATTAATAAACCAATATTGACACATTATGATGAATTAAAATCCATACTATATTCATATTTCCTTAGTTTCTACCTAATATCATTTTTATGTTAGGGGATCTCATCTAGGATATCACCTTATATTTAGTTGTTATGTTTCTTTAGATTTGGCTGTGATACTTTTTCAGACATTTGGGGTTTTTTGATAACCTGGACAGTGTTGAGGAGGACTAGTCATGTAATTTTAGAGTATCTGTTTTTGGGTACTTTCTTATGTTTAAACTAATTTTATGTGTTTTTTGAGGGAAGATCAGAGACATTTTCATTCCATTCTATCAGATATATACTATCAACATGACTTATCACTGCTGATGTTGATGATGACAAGCTAGTTGAGTTCATGTTTCTTAGATTTCTTCACTGGAAAGTTATTATTTCCCATCTTTTCACATTGTACTTTTTGGAAGAAAGTTACTATGTACAGCCTATACTTAAGAATTGGGGGTTATAAACCACCACCTTGAATGAGAGTATCTACATAAATTGTTTGATATACTTCTTCATGAGAGATTTCTCTTTGCATATTTTTATTTATTCTATTATTTATTTATATTACTATGGACTCATGGATATTTATTTTACACTTTGGGCTGTAATCCATTATGACATTATTTATTTTCCCACTTAAATTGATATAGTTTTGATTATTGGATACTCCTTCAGTTTGCTTCTATGTACTTTTGACATACCTTCATCATTGTATGGGGGTTTGTTTTTTGTTTGGTTGGTTTTGAGTTTGGGGTTTTTTTTTTTTTTTTTTAGCACTTTCTTACTTTCTGGAACTACAAAAATCTCCAGGCTCATATTGTACATTTAATGACCCAGTCCTTGAATCACCAGTTTCTCCATGGATTCCTTACACCTTATGTTGGAGAATAACATTAGAAATCAAGATCTGGTTGCTAGGTGTTCTCATTGTGACAGGGGCATCAATGTTTCTAGGCCTTATCAACTGACAAAGTAAGGAAATATAGGTGTCAATACCAATACATGTCTGTACACATTATTTATCATTTATCTAAATATACATATAAACATGAGTTGATACCAATGTCTCCAACTCTAATCTAATAGTCTCATCTTGCTGGTTTGTAATGTCCCACTGTAACAGTGAGAAACTTGGATTGTATAGTAAGATCATGTTTAGTTTTGAAAGAAACTGTTAAACCATTTTCCAAAGTGGACATAACAAGTTCACAAATTACTAAATTATTCAGTGCAAGTGTACATGTGTAGTAGTTACAAAATTGTTGAAATATACCCTATAGACAAGGTATGTCCTCATAGAGTGCAGTGTTTACATACAGCTTATTTTGCTTCCAGTCTTAAAGACTCTACTCATCTCTAAAATCACTTATTTCAGCACCATTTTTTTTTCCATTGCCATCAGGTATTTTGCTCATACATTGGTAAATACAGTTATATTCTTTTGTCACACTGTGAATTCCATCATAGGATCCCTTGACTTATTATTTTTTAATAATTTTCATATATCAACTTTTACACTGTATGCTATAGATTTTGACAGGAGCAAAGTACTATATGAATCTATCATTACTGTGTCATACAGAATAATTTCAATGTCTTGAAAAATAAATCTCTGAGCTTCATATATTCAACCCCTGCCCACACTCCTGACAACTACTGTTTTATTTGTAATTTCTATAGTTTTGCCAGTGCAGTGGAATCATGCAGCAGATAGTCTTTATAGAATGCTTTTTTCACATAGAAATATGCATTTAAGATTAATCATGTATGAATGACTTGATATATTGTTCATTTTTATTGCTGAATAATATTTCATTATGTGGATATACCACTATATACTTTTACATTCCATATTGAAGGACATCTTGTTTGTTTCCAGTTTATTGTGATGATTAATAAAGGTGCTATAAATAGGCACATGAAGATTTGTGTGTGGAGATAATTTTTCAGGTCACTGGTAAATAACTAGGATCATATTGGCTGGATTTACAGTAAGATCAGTTTTGAAAGAAATTGTCAAACTATTTCCCAAAGTGGATGTACCCAGTTTACATTCGCACCAGCAATGAATGAGAGTTTGAGTTGTTCTACATCATTGCAACAATTGATATTGTTTGTTTGTTTGTTTGTTTTAGCCATTCTAATAGGTGTGTAGTTACATTTCATTGCTTTAGTTTACATTTTCAAGAAACAAAAAATGTTTTTCATCTATGTATCTTCTTAGGTGAGGTATTTGTTCAGATCTTCTGCCTATGTTTTAATAGGGTCTTTTTTTCCCCCCTCTTGTTAAGTTTTATGTGTTCTTTGTGTACTTTGAATACAAGGGGTTTTTTTGCAAATAATTTTCCTGACTGTGTGTAGTTGAGGAGCATGGCTCCTGGTTCAAAACTTATGTATTATTTTTCAGACCTGATGATAGGCAATTACAAAGGACTTACCTGGCAGGCCTCATGGGGTAAGCTGCCCCTACTAGAGAGCAGATGTGGTACACTGACAATGCATTGCAGTGTGTGAAGAGAGTCGGAGTTAAGAACTCAGGGCTCACTGGCTGGTCATGCTCTTACCATATTCATAGTCCTAGTCCTTCATTCCTAGATTGCTTTATCTGAGGTCTTGAGCAGAGAGCTCTTCTTCAAGGACCTCTGCTGAGACCTCCTTATAGAAGAGGTGGAAATCTTGAAGACACAATCTTTTTCCCCACTCTGACTCAGTACGGAGTACTTTTCCACTCCTGGCGCTTTCTGCTCATCCTCTGCCTGCCTTCAGGGTCCACAAAATTGCCTGAGCCTTTGGTTTGGATCTCCCTCACCACATCTTTGCTGCTCCGGGACCCCTCCACTAGTGTGCCTTTCCTTTGGGAAAGTTGGAACAGGAAGAGTTGGGGCTTTCTCTGTTTTAGATTTTTGCTTATACCATCTCAGTAAGCCTGAATAAAAGGCTTCATTTTTAACTTGTTACCTTAATTGGCTACCCCAACACTTGGCAGCTCAACAATCACTGCCAACTCAGCTGAGCTCCTGACAGTTGTTCCTTCTCTTTACAATGTATTTCAGGGAGAAGCATTTATTAATGTTAACAAAGCCCAACTTATCAAGTTTTTTCTCTCGGGATTGTGCTGTTTTTAGTGTTATCTAAAAACTCATCACCCAAACAAAGATCATATAAATTTTTTCCTATGTTTTATATTGTAAGTTTTATAATTTTGAATTTGCCATTTAGGTCCATGATCCATTTTGAGACAATTATTACATAATGAGTTCAGTCTTTGTCTAAGTTTTCCTTTTTTTTTTTTTGAGACAGAGTCTCGCTCTGTCATCCAGGATAGAGTGCAGTGGTGTCATCATAGCTCACTACAATCTCAAACTCCTGGGCTCAAGCATCCTCCCACCTCAGCCTCCCAAGTAGTTGGAACTACAGGTGTGCACCACCATTCCTGGCTAATTTTTCTATGTTTAGTAGAAATGGAGTCTTGCTCTTCCTCTTGCTCAAGCTGGTCTCAAACTCCTGAGCTCAAGCAGTCCTCCCACCTTAGCCTCCCAGATTTACAGGTGTGAGCCACAGAGCCCAGATAGTTTTTGTTTTTCAGATGAACATCCCATTGTTCCAACAAAATTTGTTATACAATCTATTCTTTCTTTATTGAATTGAATTTTTGTAAAAAAAGTATCTGATTCTATTTGTATTGGTCTGTTGCTGGAAATCAATTTTTTCAATTTATCTATGTGTCTATTCTTTGTCAACAATATTCTGTCTTCATTATTGTAACTATGTAATAAATGTTGGAGTTTGGTAGTATGAGTACTTTTATCTTTTTCAGCAGTATTGTGTGAGCTATTCTAGGACTTTTGTCTTTCCATATAAATTTTAAAATCAGTTTATTGACATCCTAGTAGTTTGCTTAAATTTCGATTGAGATTGAATTGAATGCATAGATTAAATTGGAAAGAATTGTCATCTTACCCATATTGAATATTTCAATTCATAAATATGGAATACTTTTCCATCAGTTTAGATATTCCTTAATTGTTTCACTATATTTTGTAGTTTTCTGCATATAGATACTGGGCACATTCTGTTAGATTTTTGTTCTAAGTTAGAACTTTCCTCTGCTTCTGTTTTCTGGAAAAGTTTTTAAAAATTGGTATAACTTCTTCCTTAAATGTTAATGTTATAATTCTCCAGTAAAACCACATGTCTTTGGTGCTCTTTTCTGGGGGGAAAAAGTGTAATTATTTATTCAATTTTCTTAATATATATTGGACTATTCAGGATATAATTTTTCCATTTGTCAGTTTTGGCAACTTATGTCTTTTAAGAAATTTTTGAACTTTACCTAAGATTAAAAAAATTGTGACTTTGAGTTGTTTGTTGTATGTTTTATCATAATTTTAATGTCTGTCAGTTGTTAGTCTTCTACTTCTGCTATTGCTAATTTGTGTCATCTCTCTTTTATTCTTGATTAGTCTAACTAGAGGTTTTTAAAATTTTATTAATCTTTCAAAGAAGAAGCTTTTGGTTTCATTTATTTTCCTGTTTTCCATTTTGTTGATATTTTTTCTAATTTTTATTTTAATTTTCTCCTGTTTGCCACCAGCTTAATTTAGTCTTCATTCTCTAATTTCTTATGGTAGGAGTTTGAGTTTTATAAAGATGTAGAAACTTAATCTTTTCTAATGTATATATTTAGTTCAATGAATTTCCTCTAAGCAGTGTTTTTGTTTCACCATACAACTTTTGATAAATTTTATTTTATTTTCCCACCAGTTTATGGCTGCAGTGGCTTCTGTTCCAGGTAAGCAGATGTTGACTGTGATTCTCTGGATTCGAGATATTGGATTGGCAGTTTGCCCCACCAATTCAGTTCTCTGTTGGGTCAAAGAAAATTAGTTGATGTTAAGTTTTTCCACCTTTGTCTTGTTTTAAAGATAGGAGTGATGATGTCTGAGGTCTTTGAATATCAGAGCTGAAACAAGAAGTCTACAATTATATATTTTAAGAACATAAAATATGTCCATAATTCTTATTACAAAATAGGTAATATGTTCTTTATACTTTCTTCTTTCAATAAAATTAAATTAGCATACAACCACTGAGTTCTAAGTACTCATCAAGGTGTCTGAGATTCTCTAAGGACACAAGTTGACATTTGTCTTCTAGGAAGTCTAATACTTTTACTCACCTCTTAGGTTATGCCACATAGCTTTCACAGCAGCAGAGAACTCACTCTTCATCTTTCCAGTTAGGGTAGTTAGGTTTGTTATGCTCAGTGAATGTTTGCACTCAGTAAGCAGTTTTATCATTTCACTCAACTATAGATGACAACTATCAGAGCTACCAGTTAACAGTAGATATAATAATCAGGAGCAGCACAAATTAAACTTCTAATAATTGTTAGAGCATCGTTGGACAAGAAGCATCAAACTTCATTTTATATTATTCAATGTTATAAAAGAGTTTCTCTTTCATGTTTATCTAAGCCTATTCTCTGAATCATATGTTAGAGCACCTAATAATAGTCGCTTGTCTCTTGTGCATCTGTAACTAGCTATCCTATATATAGGAGTCATCATCTGGCACAATTATACTACTGACTGCTATAAAGTTCACAGAAATTTCAGAAAGACTCTTGAAAAACCTATTATTATATGTTCTGTGTTAGAATGATCTTAAGTACTGTATTTTGTGTACTGGGTAAAATTTGTTTTTATAATTAATAGTTATTTCTTATATAATACATAAAGGCACATTAATGGACAACACACAGTGAAAAAAAAGGTAAGACTCTTCCCCTACTAATGCTGACTTACAACGTTCAGACAAAAGAAAAAAAGCTTCAGAATTGATTTTGGAATAACATGGGTGCAAGACAGTTCATTCCACTGGCAACTGCATTCAGTTCTATTTTTCCAATAACTGAATTTAATTATGAGTTAAATAGCCCACTTACCTGTCATTTCTCAAAACACAAACTAACGTTCTCCTCCAAGATCTCCATTGACATTTTCAATCTTTATCCTATTTGAAATTTCTGCAGGATGTTTTACTGTTTGTTTTTCATTTCATCTTAAAATGTTTTCTAATGTGACAACAAACTTACCTAGTTTCAAAGTATCTAAGATTCCATTTCAAGGGTGACTATCTCCTTACCTTTCCTTTAAGTAATTAAGATACTCCTTGCTAGTTCTATGTTCCTTTTTGCAAAGCCCACTCCCTTGGGTGATAGTAACTACATCTGTAGCTTCAGTGATTCCCAAACCTATACCCATAACTTCTAACTCGTAGTATGTTTATCTTGGATTCTTACCTTCAAAATGTCAATAAATAAGTAGTCATTTGCATAAGTCAATTGTGGCATTATTTAATAACTATGTTTATAAATAAAACTGAGCTTCGATTATAACATAAACCTCGATTTTGATTTCTATTTTATAGATTCTACATTTTGTTTCTTTTCAAGCTACTAGTTATTGTGATTGATTTACTTATAATATGATCTGGTGTGCAAACTTTCTTAGATAAAAAAGTTACTCTTGTGTTCATCAATTTGTTTGTTAGATAAGAAAACAGATTAGGGTGCTACTCAAAATCTCGTGTATTCCATTTACTGTGAATATATTAGTGAAATAACTGTTTTGCTATTACAGACTAATTAGGGCCTTAAATATAATGTATTTCATATGTTATTCAGTGGGTATAAATCTCCCAAGCAGAAATTTTTATAGCAAGAAAAAAATATAAGAAATAGTTTCACGATACCTGCACTCTGGGAGAAATTAATTGGTCAGAAAAAAATTGGTTAGTTACAAAATAAAACCAGATAAGGAAATCGGAGAAAGAAGATAAATTAAAAAAAAGTGAGTGATTAAGATCTTGGTATATGTGTTGATGTTGAGAATTATCACAAACTTATGTTTCTTCAAGGATTATTCTTATAATCATTCTTATATCTTTGCAATGGTAGGTAAAAACAAAAAGTAAACAAAACAAAACTCATAGATTTGGGTGACATATATACCAGGTTTGAATCTCAGTTTTCTTATTAATTAATCATATGGTTGTAAGTAGGATACATAATTCTTTTTGCTTCATTTCCCTCATTAATAAAATAAGAAAAATAATATTTTTAGAGCTAATGTGAAAATAAAATAAGATTATATAATTAAAGGACCTGAAGCCTTGTAAATGTTAAGTAATTATTTTCTTCCCTACTATAATAATAAAATTATGATGCTCATGCTTTCGTAATTAAAATTTAGGACATGTGTTCTGACTATTTTTTCTCTTAATTTTGAATGCGTTTATATGGATTCCTTTAAAAAAAGCTGCTATGTTATTATTTTAGTAATTATTGCAAAGTGATTTGTTTAAGTTAATTATACACACTATTATTTATAGCTGCTGTTAATTATTAAAGGTAGTTTAGAATTAGCCAATCCCCACTAACCTCATTATCAGTCTAAAAGGAAAAAACCTCAAGCTCTTTTCTGCCATATTATATATATAATTCATAAGAAGATAAGTAGTAAATGTTTTATACCTACTTCTATCATACAGGATGAATCTCAGCTGGTTCTGTTTTTTTTTTTTTTTTCTCCTGTCTCTCTCTGTGGTGCCCCCAAAGCACCCTCCTTGAAAAAGTCACCTGAGATATATGATAAAAGACTAGAAGTAGGACTGGGCTAGATAACTAACTGGGCAGACTCAGGTAATAAAAAATATACCTAGATTCAGTAGCTCAACTCAGAACCTGTTAAGGATCAAATTTAGTTAAGATCCTATTTCTTACTGTAAAGGGTGAGGGTTCACTTGATTCTTATGCACTGTCCATCAAGGAGTATTCTAGAAACCATTTTAAACAATACAGCTGGAACTCTACTAATTTCATCAATGAGGGTCTATTTTTAATATCCATTACACTAATTTATAAAGCTCCTGATGTTGAGTCAAGATGTAGATTGTAGAAATGCTTGGATGAAGCCACTTCTGGAGTGTGGACTTTCTGATTTTAAATGCTGAATGACCACCCAGGAAGAATGAATGCATGAATAGGTCAACTGAATTCCCACAGTGTCTAGATTAACACAAATGCATACATATTTATTTCATATGATCAATTCTGAAATATTTTAATGTAAATTATAGATATTATACAATTGTATCTTCATTTAATCAAGTTTTAAAGATAGTAAAATTAGATAATCAGAACTGGCTTAAGAAATCCAGTTTGTATTTCCATTGGATATACGCAGAATTAAAAAATAGATAATTTGTTGATCTTAATTTTGCTTCTTAAATTAAATACCAGACTAGCATAAACCTGAAAGTATGTAAACCTGGGAACCAGAGTTGTCTACTCTGATCTTTGCTCATGCTAATGGTCTTCAAAATTGCAACAAAGAGAGTGCCAAATATAAGATGCTATTTTAAGGAAATAGTGTGATAAAAGATGGTTTACATGAATTGATCCAATAGTTATATTTTGTTTTAAATAGTTGTTTCATTTAAAGCAAATATTTTGCTGAGTGCCCAGGGACAGGCCTAGAATCCCACTGATTTGCAGGGGGGAATCACTTGAGGCCAGGAGTTCAAGACCAGTCTGGGAAACATAGCAAGACCCCGTCCCTAAAAAAAAAAAAGAAAAAGAACCAATAGTATTAATAGCTACTGTTGTTGAAGCGTATTTATGTCAGACACTATTCCTTTAGCTTTTATATGTATTAATTTGTTCATTCCCCAAAGTAATCTCATAAATTAAATACTATTATCATTATTTCACACAGATAAAACCCGTGAGGCAGGAAGCTATTAAGTAAATTGTCTAAGGTCAAACAGATTAAAAAAATTGATAAAATAGAATTAAAATCTAAGTATGTGGCCACAAAGGCCATATTCTCAATCACTAAAATATATTGACCTGATCACAGTTTGTCCATAGGGCTGGCATCATGGACCTAGGACATGTGTTGTTGCACAGGGTCCCATGCTTAGCAGGACCCTGCTCTTGGTTTAATGCTGTGCTGTTGCCATTTTGGAATTCTTAATAATTTGTGGACAAGAGATCCTACATTTGCATTTTGTATTGAACCCCACAAATTATGCATCTATCCCTGTGAGGACATTTCTGAGCATGAAAAGGAACATTTGATATATAGAGATATCTGAGGAAGCTCCTCTCAGCTATAATTATCAGAACATGTAATGCAAACCAGTGGGGGAAAAATGAAACTATCAGTAAATAAGAGATTAATCATACTATTATGTGGTAAAGAAAGAACTATTATTTAAAATAAATGAACATAAAATAACTTATCTCCTATCTTTCTTATAAATATGAGCACAAGAATATATTCATCAGTCCTTATGCTTACCATACATAAAAAGGAAGAGTCAAGAAATTCAAATAAATTAGAAATTTCAAACACACTCTTGTAGCCCAAATATTATTAGAGTGATAGTTTCCCATTATGACACTTAGAAAATAAAGATATAGGGCTTAGCAATACAATTATAAATATATATAATTAGTGAATATGCTAATTGTTCTACTCACCTGTTACTATTAACAGGAAAATAATGCTAATGTTTTTAATAGCTGAAAATGGATTCCATTAACTTTACATTATCATAACAAAAATTGAAGTAACATTATAAAACCTTGGTTGTCATATATGCATGAAGAAACTACAATCTTCACTGATTAGTAGTTTAATAATTTTTAGAAATAAATAAATGCCTTAAATTAGAAAGCGCTTTAGTGAAAAATCATAAATATTTTTTCTTCACTGAGAAAAAAATGAGCAAAATTCAATTTTTGGTATAAAAGTGGTATATTTCCAAGTACATTTAGGAGAGACATTTCTGTGTTGAGTTTCCTTCATCTAAGCCACATAGCTTAGCAATATTTTCATTTGTAATGAATGTATTTCCTTTATAAACAAGCTAATACAGATTTTATGGATGAATTATTTATAGAAATTTCCTTTATGCCACCTTTCATTTATTGAAGTTTTATTTGACTTTATATGATACATTTATCTATGATTACTTGGATTTTGATTTGTTAAGGTAATTCATCTTACATCATATTTCATTCCAACTTATCAAAGTAAGAAGGAACTTTCAATGATCATATCCCTGAAATACAGAAAACCTATTTGAAATGTGTAATTATTCATCTCATACATTCTTTTACATTTGAATCCAAATCATCTCAGACATTTTTGTACATTTAAATCCAAAATTCATGTACAAAATTTTATAGAATAAACCAAACTACCCAAATATTCAACATCACTTTCTATTTTAAAAAACTCTTAACTCTTGTCACTAATCGTCATCTGCTCATGTGGAAAAGGACTAAAGGATTGAATAATTATTCTCAGGATGTGTGGTTTAGTCAAGATAAGTTCTGCTCAACAGCAGCATGAAACAGTAATAGATATAAATCACTGAATTAAATCTTATTACAGCCAAAGAACTTCTCCTCTAATGATACATTGTAATTCTTACTGCATTACTCACAAATGTTAAAATAATTAAAATGGTATAGAATGCCAAATCTCTTAGAAATGTTCAAGTCTCATTAATTCTGAGAGATTCTGTTAATCCAAGTCATAGGATTCTTTTAAGACTGTATTTGATTACCTTATCTATGACTTATTCCTAATGTAAACAATACTCTAATGGAGAAAATATATTATTATTTAATGGTAATTTTGATAAGAAGAAAATTATTTTGTATTGCTGAATATTGAACAATATAACAAAGTACTCTGTTAGCATAGCACTTTGAAAAAGTGTTTAAAAACTGGAGAGGAAAAATGACTATATTGCAATTGAGATAGTATTAAAATTCATGAATAAGTTAAAAAATAGGCCAAGACTTGTAGCAGACATGGAATAAAATAGTCTTTTATCACAACAGAGGAGGAAAGTGTGACATTAGTGTTGGTATGAAATATCTAGAGGTATGTCTAGATACTGGACTGTCAATGTTTTCCCATTTTTATTCCTATTATAATGTATTCCTTAAGTTACTTAAACATATAAAGAAAGTTTTCAGACATCCCTTAATAATGAAGACTTAAATAATTACATAATAGAAATATAAGGATATGAGCTTTATAACCAACTCCTGTAAGTTATGAAGTTCCTGTTATTGTCAGCATAAATGGATATCAGAATCCATTATGGATCCTGGGTGGGACAGAAGAATGGAGACTTGGAGGCTGTCTCTGATTACCTATGAAAGTTCAGCTATCTATGAAGTTTTGGGTCCATGTTTTCTTGAGAAAGGAACTTGAAAGTAAACAAGTTCTTCCTACATCTAAAAATATGTAGAATTAAATATAGGCAATGAACTAAATCAAAACATTTCGATATTTTATGTTTATTCTAATCTTCAAGTGAATTTATCCATAAAGGTAATCTAACATAATTGTGATTCTAGTGAAGTTTTTAATTAAACAAATGAAATACAGCTAAGTTCAACTTTCACAAATATATAAATATTATTGCAATATTTAAGAATATCAAAACTCTCTATATTCATAAAGCTAATACTTAAGTATTTGGGAAGGCTTTGGTCATCTGACAATTGAGGCATATAAAAATAGAAATATGTTATAATGGAAATTCAGATCAAAAAATCCTAAAACAACAAATGCTGGCGAGGATGTGGAGAGACAGGAATACTCTTACACTGCTGGTAGGACTGCAAGTTAGTGCAACCCCTGTGGAAAAGAATTTGGAGATATCTCAAAGAGCTAAAAATAGAAACACCATTTGATCCAGCAATAGCACTATTAGGCATCTACTCAAAAGAAAAAATACATTCTATAATAAAGACATCTGCACCTGAATGTTTATGGCAGCACAATTCCCTATTGCAAGGACATGGAAACAACCCAATTGCCCGTCATTTCATGATTGGATTCTTACAATTTGGTATATGTATACAATGGAACATTACTCAGTTATAAGAAATGAAGGTGATCTAGCATCTCTTATATTTTCCTGGATGGAGCTTGAGTCCATCCTCCAAAGTGAGGTATCACAAGAATGGAAGAATAGGCACCATATGTACTGGCCATCAAATTGGAACTAACTAATCAACACTATGGTATTCACACCATAGTAATATTCTTCAAGGATTGGGGGGTTGCGGGTGGGTAAACTCACAACTAATGGACATGGTGAGCGTTGCAGGGGGGAAAAGCATGCCTCAAATCATGGTTTGGGTGTGGCAAAGTGATAACATGTAACCAAAATGTTTGTACCCCCTGAAATAATATTTATTTATCCTGAAATAAAAAAAATCTCCAAAAAAATAAATATAAAAGATAAAAATGAGCTGGAAAAAAAATGAATGATTAAAATTGATTAACTAGGTTACAACCTAGTTAGAACCTTTTGGTTCTTTAAGAGTTTCAGTTAAATTGAGCTTAGTTTAATAAATTAGAATGATTTATAGGTTAATACTAAATCATAGAGGAAAATTTACTTTTTAAATTTGTAATACTATAAATAAAATATTATTGTAATACTATAAATAAAAAATTAATATTTAAAACAAATTTATGAGTTTTTTACCATGCAAAAAATGTTGCTTTGAGGAACACCTATAAATTTATATTTACATATAGGCCTGCTCAACATATATTAAGGATAACACTAACTTGACTTCTCCATCTATGCTTTTTCTATTCCCTTGCCAAGAATTCCCTATTAATACTCTATTTTTATCTATAGAAATACTAGTCAAACTTCAAGGACTGGACTTCAATTTCATAATTTTCATAGATATTTTCCAGATTCCTCCTTTCAAATATATATTTTTTTCTGATTTTACCCTATGGCACTACTTACTTCATTATATTTTAAATGTTTGCGTGTCTACCTCTTTTTCTGTGTTTCAAGCTCCTTGTTAAAGTGACTGTTACAAATTTGCTTTGAATGGACAACTGCTGGATTGTAATGTCAAAATCAGTATCCATGCCCAGCCAGCTGATTAAGAAACACTTAACTTTGATCACAAGAGAAAGAATGTATAGCATTTCAGATGGATGAGTAAAAAGTCACCAATAAGAAATAAATTCAACTCAAGGTCTACATTTAAGGACTTATGAATCAGTTTTCCATCATTTCTATTAAAAACTGTATTCACTAGTTGAGGATCCTTTTGAACAAAAGTTGATCCAGTAAATTTCATATAATACATAGCTTTAAGTTGAATAAGAAAGCAATGGATAACTGTAGAGTCCATAACCTGAACAGTTAATTTTATACTGAATTGAATTTTATATTTTCATATGTTCTATTTTAAATCATGTGATCAAAATAGTCAAATATTTTTTCAGTTCATTGAATAAAAGTTGGTTGCATGAATGACAAAGATTAAAGCTCAAAATATAGGTGATGACATGATGTTACCTTGATTAAAATGTCTGCTTAGAGGAGGAGAAAAAATGGCGGAGTAAAGGTAACCCCCAGGATTCCTGCTCCCAGAGAAGGAGACATAGATCTTGGTCTCCTACATGCGATTGGATCTCTCCACTACAAGGACAGCATCAAGAATCCACAGAGGTTCAGTGAGGGACTCTCAAAAAAGGAAAAAACAAGGTGGTCAGGAGATAAGATCGTGTTCTCTGGAGAGTGCAAAACAAACAATAGGGTGCGTGGGAGGGTGCCGGCCCACAGGGCCAGGGGGTGAAGTGGGATCAGACCCACAGGAGAACTCCTTGCTTCCCCATTGACCTCCACACCCACCAAGCTAGGGTCCTGTCTGAAATTGGTGCGAAATCCGGCAGGAAAAGAAGGTGCTAGAGAGTGCCATCATTAGTTAAGACTCCCAGGAGCCCCATACTAGGATGGATCCAAGACGGGAGGAAACCTAACTGAGCTGATAGGGGAGGCAGTTAGATGTCTTGCCTCTGGTAACAAGCGGGGCCAGCCCTACAGAGCTGTTCACTAAGTCGGGGACTCTAAGCTGGAACTGCCTCAGGTGAATAAGACTGCACAGGGCAGGTCAGTAAGAGAGAGGGCTGTGGCTGAACTGGCGGTCAGGAAGGCAGCATAGAGGAGGCAACGGGGCATCCTGATGACCCAGACCCCCAACCTGACACCTGACACCTCCTAAACAGTCGCCCCCAGTGCTGGAGCAAGCCGCCGCCATTGAGGGGTTCCACAGCCCAGCCACCCTGCGTTGTGGCGGGCAGATCCCCTCCCCCAGCCTAGAGACTCTCCTGACAATCTGCGATCAGCTCGCCAGGCCTGGCTCAATCAACAAACTACTGAGAAGACTAACTCCAAAGGGGAGTTACAGCCACTGTGGTACGGGGTGCTGGGCAGACTGGGAGCTACTTCCTCCCCCTAGCTTGCATCTCTCTTGCCGAAAGTGGTAGGCTCCACCCTGGAGGCAGGGTGAGACAAGAAAAGCCACCCTCCCCCAGATCTAGGGAGAACCCGCTGGACCTGTGCGAAGTTTGTAAGCAGGCAGTATAAAAGACTTTGCCTCCCAGAACAGCTTAGGTCACCCAGTTGATCAAATCGCTGGGGCTGGATCTCCTCCCCCAGTCAGTGGCCAACAGTCAGGGCATGGTCAAGGAACAAATCCCCCGTAAGTGGCTACAATAGGCTCCACAAGTAACCCCTCCCATCAGGGGCACCTTCCAAGTGTGGTGGAAGAGCTTCCCCCAGTGGCTGATCAAGAAACTACAGAAGAGAGAAACTCTGGGCACTATCAATGGATCTAGATGGGGAGAGCTCAGCAAAAGATCTCAGGAATATCAAAATATCAAACCGAAAACACTCCCCCCAAGAGATACACCAGCTCTCAAGAAATGGAGACTGAACAAACCCAAAACACTAAAATGACAGAAGAATTCCAAAATTAGATTGTAGGAAATCTCAATGATATGCAAGAAAAAATGGAAAACCAACACAAATAAACCACAAAGAAAATTCAGGACTTGGAACAAAAATTCACTAAGGAAATTGAGATCTGATAGAAAAATCAATCTGATCTCCTGGAAATTATGAATCAATTCAGTGAAATACAAAACACATTGGAAATCCTCAAAAATAGGGTGGACCAAACAGAAAAAAGAATCTCAGAAATTGTAGATAACACTTTCCAATAAAATAAATCAGTCATAGAGATAGAGC
>CAUYPO010026487.1:0-26206 GCA_963574435.1 Cheirogaleus major
TAAGACATTTCATTTTTTACAAATATCTGAGTATATATACATGGTATATATACAAAACACGTTTTCTTTATCTACTCATCAGTTGGTGGGTACTTAGGTTGATTCCGTATCCTTGCGGTCAAATGCTCTACCCTTGAGAAATACCCCCAAATGATTCCATATCTTTGTGATTATAAGTTGTGCTGTGATAAATATTTGGGTGTAGGTGTCTTTTTGATATAGTGACTTCTTTTTCTTCAGGTAGATATACAGTAGTGGAATTGCTGGATTGAATGGTAGGTCTACTTTTAGCTCTTTGAGGAATCTCCATACTGTTTTCCATAGCAGTTGAACTAATTTACATTCCTGCCAACAGTGTATAAGTGTTCCCTTTTCACTGGATCTGTGCCATCATCTTTTTTTTTTTTTTTTCACTTATTAGTAGTGGCCATTCTGACAGGGATAAGGTGTTGTTAGCTCATTGTGGCTTTAATTTGCATTTCCCTGATGATTGGTAATGTTGAGCCTTTTTTCATATGATTGTTGTCCATTTGTATATCTTCTTTTGAAAAAAATCTGTTCATGTCTTTTGTCCACTTTTTGATGGGTTTGTTTGCTATTTTCTTGCTGACTTGGTTGAGTTCTTTGTAGAATCTGGATATTAGTCCTTTGTCAGATGTATAGTTTGCAAATATTTTCTCTCATTCTGTAGGTTGTCTGTTTACCTGTTGATTATTTCCTTTGCTGTGAAGAAACTTTTTAATTTAATTAAATCCCATTTATTTATTTTTGTTGTTGTTGCTGGATTTGCTTTTGGGGTCTTAGTCATAAATTCTTTGCCTAGACCAAGTTACAGAAGAGTTTTTTTTACAGTTTCTCCTGGAATTTTTACTGTTTCAGGTCTTACATTTAAGCCTTTAATCCATCTTGAGTTACTTTTTGCGTATGGCAAAAGATAGGGATCCAGGTTCCTTCTTCTGCATGTGACTATCCAATTTTCCCAGCACCATTTATTTAATAGGTCATCCTTTCCCCAGTGTATGTTTTTGTCTGCTGTGTTGAAGATCAGTTAGTTATAGCTGTATGGTTTTATTTCTGGGTCTCTATTCTGTTCCATTGATCTATGTGTCTGCCTTTGTGTCAGTATCATACTGTTTTGCTTACTATAGCCTTGTAGTATAATTTGAAGTCAGATAATGTGATGTTTCCAGATTTGTTCTTTTTGCTTAGGATTACTTTGGCTACTCAGGCCCCTTTTCAATTCCATATGAAATTTTGGATTGTTTTTTTCTAGTTATGTGAAAAATGATGTTGGTATTTTGCACTGAATCTGTAAATCACCTTGGGAAATATGGACATTTTAACAGTATTGATTCTTCCAGTCTATGAGCGAGCGAGGGATTTTTTTTCCATTTGTTTGTGTCATCTATGATTTCTTTCATTAGTATTTTATAGCTCTTCTTCTAGAGATCTTTCACCTCTTTGGTTAAATATATTCCTAGGTATTTTATTATCTTTTCAGCTATTGTAAATGGTATTGAGTTCTTGATTTGACTCTCAGCTTGACTATTATTAGTATATAGAAATGATACTGATTTGTGTACATTAATTTTGTGAACTGAGACTGACTGAATTTATTTATCAGTTTTAAGAGTCTTTTGGAGGAGTCTTCAGGGTTTCCTAGATATAAGATCATAGCATCAGCAAACAAGGACCTAAAATATATTAAATGGCAATAAGATCAGGGCTAACAACATGAGGCAGAACTCAGGTCTTTGGGTTTCCACCCAATTTTGCATCCATAATAAACCAACCTCAAGAACTTGTCAGCCATCTTCTTGCTTATTTCTTTTTGCTTCAAACTGTTAATCTTTGCTTTGGTGATTCTTTTTAGGATAACCTTGCTAAGAGGAGAAGATGGAAATAGAGTGTCATGACCTTGGCAGATAAGCAGAAAGGAAGCTTAAGGCACATTGTAAATATCTCAGTGTTTATAGATGGAAAAAAAAAAGCTAAGTGGATCAGTTCCTTTTTATGAAGAAGTTGTTTGAGTCTTACCTTTGAGCAAGACCAATTTTATGTTCTGAGCTAATGTGAAATGTGACAAAAAAAAAAAAAAAAGGTAACTGATCCTCAACTGTTCTGGAGAAAGATTAAATGCACTTCTGGTTCCTTTTGCAGCTATTCATCATTTTAATTGGTTTTGAAGCCAAAAAACTTTGACAGCATTTGTAATGGGAATCCAACTTCATAATTCATAACACTGTGGAAAAGTGATTATGGCCTTCATTTGGAGGCTATGCACATACCTTATTAAGTTGCTACAAGATGAAACACCAGAATCCATATTAATCACACAATCCTTTTGTGCACAGGGGTTCCAGCAGGTGAATTATGGGACATTAGCCTCTATGGAAGGAAATACTCTGCTCTAGACCTTTTGGAGATGACACATCCTGACTCACGGTGTTCCTTGCCATACCTGCTACCACCATCATTCCTACCATTTTCAAGAACCAAGAAGAGAGCTCATTTGACCCCCTTCCCCACATGCTACTCTGCTGTGCATAGATGTCCCTTCACAGTACTTGGCTCACTTTTCCAACCCCAGTTCACCATAAGTGGCTCAAGCATATGGCCTGGGTCTTTTACTTGATACCACCAGGCAGACCACATAGCAGACTCTCAACAAATTTGTTGAATGAATGAATTAATAAACTAATTACAAGAATTGTTTAAGTTATTCTGTTGACTCTAGTATCATTTGACATTATGGGAATTGTCAGGTAGAGCTTGCTCATGTTCTGTACATTAATAAAATTATTAAAATACAATTATTTGCTTTTGCAATTGAGCAGGACAACACAAGCATGCTCCCAAGAGTTTCCAAACCTTTAAACGTTCAACTTTTCCTTACTAAACTTGTCTGTTTTTACAATAAATGTTGATATTCCCAAACCTCCTTTTTTAATGTACCAGTGTAATACCACCTTTATTTATACCACATTTCACTATGGAGGTGTTGTAAACAGCGTTATTTGCATATTTTAATTGCATTTTGTTGTTACTTTAGAAAAACCAGTGGAAAATGGAAAAATGAAATAAGTTGACACTAGAGAGAAAAATAGAGGTCTCAAATTTTATACAATTGAAATTTCAAAATCAAGTTCGAAATCATTTGCAAACAGCAAATCTTTAGTCCCCATCAAATATTCATTGGATTTGACTCAGCTGTATTCAATTGTGATTGAAAAGAAGAAAAATTAAAAAAAATCCTCTTTTTAAAGATACATCATCAAAAATTGGTCTTAGAGTTGAGGTATAATAAAGATTGTATAATTATGATAATTTTAACTTTATTTTTAGCTTTCTGGGGACATAATCTTGCATTATAAATGCACATTTATTGTTCAAATTTGGGAACTGCATATATTTTCCAAAAAATTTTTCAAACAGAAAAATACTCAGAATTTCACTTAAATTTCTTTCATTTGGTTAAAAATCCTAACACCTACTTGCTTATAAATCTTTATGGAGCTATTAAGATATAAAAATTGATAGGAAGGAAAAGAAATGAAGTTTCTTGGCTTTGCTTGACATAGGATCTAAACTAAAAATGGACAAGTGATTTTCTGGACTCACTGAACTGAAGGCATCAAAGTCCACGTCTGAGCTCCTTATCTGCTGCTGGGAGCGCAGCTGGGACAGACAGCCAGACATGGCCAGGTCACAGCCCTTTCACTTCCAGACCACTGCTACATAAGAGAGTGATATTCACAGAGAAGAGCATTCTCCACCCTGAGGCAACCGAACTGTTTCTAGGTTCCATGCATTCTGAGGACATTACATTTTCTAGAGATTAAATAACAGAGGAAATCTTAATTCCATACGAAAACTGTGTGTGAATGTATATGATGATTTTATTTATAATTGCCCAAAAATCATCCAAATGTCCCACAACTGAGAAATGGGTAAACAAACTGTGGCACACCATAGAAGGGAATGAACTCTACAGAGCAATAAAAAGGGACAAGTTATTGACATATACAATCACACTGATAAATCATAAATGTATGAAAAAAGTCAGACTTAAAAGGCTGTAAATACTGTATGGTTTCATTTCTATGACATTCTAGAAAAAAAAAGAACTATAGGCATAGAAAATAGATGCGTTGTTGCCAGGGACAGAGTAGGGTGGGGAGTGGTTGACTACCAAGAACAGCACAAGGAAATTGTTTTGGGGTGATGGGATGTTCTTCTGTCTTTTGATTGTGGTGGTGGTTACATGATTTTATGTGTTTGTCAAAACTCAGAGAACAGTGCACCAAAAAGAGTAAATTTTACTTCCTGTAAATAAGAAGTGAATTAAACAAATGGCAATTGGCTACCGGACTAGAGTAATTTTATGTGATAATAAAGTGTTCTTATCGTGGTAGAGAATTATAGATGATTTCTAAGCATAGCTTTGGAATACACTGACTTTTCTTTTAAATCTTTTTTTTCTTTCTATTCTAAAGAGCTATTTCCAAAAAAATTGACTACAATGACGACTGGGTGGGTCATGAATTCTCTCTGACTTGGTCCATAAGATACCAAAGCACTGCCTTGAGTATTTTTCCTGTTTGGGCATCTCATCACCGAACAGGCTTAGTTTCCTACAGGGTCATATTTTCTCGGGTTCAGAAAGAGTTTAACTCTATTCAAGGAAAAAAAAATACCTTGGGGTATAGAGCCTAAATGTGTTAGTTGGAAAGTGTCCTATTTCCTGAAGGATGAGCTACATGAGATAGGGGTTATTTGGGATGCCCAGGTAGGATGGGATGTCTCTGTTTCTGAGAATCCAGCACACATTTTGGAGAATAAAAGCTGCTTCCTTTTCCCATTCCCAGCCCAAGTCCCGCCTCCCAGCCCCCACCAGTAGCTCATTACTCAGCATTGAAGGTGAGGCTGGGCTGGCGAGGGAGGTCCTTCCGTTCATCTTCATTTCTGGTTAATTACAGTAATTGACACAACACTGTTTCCATCCCTACATCTATTCACCAGCAAATGTTCAAGTCACAGGCTCTCAATTCTCATTAATCTCATTATTTAAAAGTTTTTTTAAAAATCATGTGTTTTATTTCCTCATTATGGAAATTTCAAGTCAGCAGTGAAAATAAGGACATGTTGGTCTCAGCTCCACTTAACACTTTTCAAGGGCATTGGAAAGTCTTTGAGAATTTCAACATTTTCTAGACTTTATTTTTCCTCTTTCTGGGATCAAAATGAGAAGTGATGCTACTGGGAGGACTGCAAATTGATTCAATCTTTTCACAGAATAATTTGATAAGGTTTGTAAAAATTAAAATTGCATGTACTACTTGACCCAGAAATTTCACTTCTAGGAATTTATTCTAAAGGGATATTCACACAGGGATTGAAAGATCTATATTCAAGGCAATACATTCATCCTGCAGTTTATAACAGCAAAACTTTAGGGGAAAACAAAAATGTCAATCAGGAGGGGCTTGGTTCAATAAATCATGGTGTACCCATACTGTGGAAGAGAATATGTTGTTAAATAAAAGAGCAGGTTGCACGATAGGATGTATTGTATGATCTCAGTATGGGAAGAAAAAAATTTGGAAGGATCCACACAGAACTGCCACATCACCGAAATTGGAAAGTGAGTGGGATGTACAGAGGAGGAAGAGGAGAGAGGGGAGAAGAGAGAAATCGCAATTTTTATTTTACCCACACTTCTGTAATGTTTGAATCTTTTTGATGATGAGCAAGCCTTGCTTCTACATTAAAAATGAAAATATGAAAAAAAGAGTGATGCATTTCTAAGAATTTAGTAACAGTGATTTAAACAATACCCCGTTCAGCTCATAGAGCAACTGGAGAGTTTCTAAGTGCCTTGACATCTGTTATCTTTTTTCATGCTTGAGACAACCTAGGGAGATGGGTGGGCAAATATCTCTGCAGGTGGGCGGTGGTAACGCCAAGACTTAAGTCTCCCAGGACATGGGCAGGTTCTCACTCTCATTCTTCCCACATTCACAGGGCATCTTCAGTGGTAACTGATTTCTAAATTGGTTCATTTGATAATAGATTATTTTTTAAATCACATTTTTTGTTGAGGAATAATTGATGTGTACTAAGATATGTGATCTTATGTGTGCAGCTTGATGCGTTTTGGCAGTGTATACACCCATGAAACCATCAATGCCATCAAGACAGAAGACATTTTCATCAACTTGGAGAATTGTCTGATGATATGATGCCCTTCTCAGGTAATCTCCACCTACCTCTAGCAACCACTGTTTGGGTCTCTATTGCTATAACTTAATTCTGCCTGTTTTAGAACTTCATGTAAAGGGAACCAGAGAGTATGTACTCTTTTGTGTTTGCTTTCCTTAGCTGACATAATGTTTGGAGTTACACCTATTTTGTTGTATGCGTCAGTAGTTTGTTCCTTCTGCTGTAGAACAATGTTCCCTTGTATGCACATATCACAATTTTATTTATCCATTCCTTCATTGATGGACATTGGAGTTATTTCCAGTTTTTGCGGATATAAATAAAGATGCTATGCATAAATCTTTTTGTAAACGTATGTTGTTGTTCCCGTTGGGTACATAGTTAGGGGTGGGATTGCTGGTTGCATGCTAAGTGTGTTTAAGTTTATAAGAAACTGCCAAACTTTTTTCCAAAGGGATTGCACCATTTGACATTCACACTAGCAATGTATTAGGTTGCAGGTAGGTTTTGTCCTCACAAATATCCACCTTTAGGTATATCTGTAGGTATTTTTCTACAGAGGAAAGACTCCAGGGACCTTTCAGCAGCAGTGAACTCTGTACCGAGCCCTTTCCCATTCCAGGTCCCCTGCCGCCCCCTGCCCCCACCAAGATTAGAGAGACACAAGGTAAATGGTCCTTGACCCAGGAGGGTCCAGAAAACTAGTCTCTTTTAGCTGGTGGTCCCTGGAGCTGCAAAGGCTAAGCCTAAGCATATGTTCACACCCTTTCCATGCACCAAAGAGCATTTGTTTCTCAGGTTCAGCCTATATCCACTGTTGTTCACTTGAGAGGTCTCCCTTTCTCTCTCCGCCATTCTTTCCCTATAGCAATCACTGTGTGGACATATACGCTATGTCATACTGTAAGGGAGAATTTTTCCACTCCCTTCCTAATAGTAGCATAACTGCAAACTAGCATGACTAAGCAACTAAAGAGTGACCTTTGACTAGATTTCAATCTTGCGCATAACTGCAAAATAGCACGACTAAGCAACTATAGAGTAACACGTGACTAGACCTCAATCTTGTGCAGACTTTGTAACCATTTACTTCTGTAACATATAAAAGCGACCAGGCTTAGACCCCATTTTACCCAGAATTTGAAGGCCAGACCCTTCTGAGCCTGCCGGCGTAATAAAAGCCTGTTTTGCAGTACTCTTGTGTGGCTCTCGGTTTGTTTCCCAGTCCAGTTTGCTGTAACAATACACAATCTATGTCATATAAGGACACATTCCATATACCATAGCTGTGTGAACTGATGACTTGGCTGTTCCTTTCAAGACTCCTGGCTACAAGCACATCCAAGTCCAGCATTTCTCAGACTGTGCTGTGCCCCCCACTGTGGGCTGAAGATGGGGGACTTCAGGGGTGGACTGTATCAATTTTTTATGATTGTCTTATTTATATGTGAAGTGAGGTTTTCCATTTATGGTGGTAACATACAGTTAACTTTAAAAACAATCTATTAAAATAGTGACTCAATTAAGTAAAAATGATTAAATAAATAAAAGCACAGCAGGTCATGAGAATCCTGGTTTGAGTTCATATTTAGAAAACCCCAACTGTGGTACAATTCCTCATTAGCACTAAAGATACTCTGAGCAACTCGGCTGATCATCATAATCAAAAGAGATTTACTAAGCACCCGTTGTCACTCAGAATATAATGAGTCCCAGAGAAGATATGGGTCCCTGCTTGGGACTGAACGTCAGTGATACTGTTACTAAATATATTCCTGTCAAAATCTTTGTAATATCTAACTCTCCATGATGTGTGAAAAATCCGAGCATCCAATTAATTTCCAGATCAACGCTGCATGCTTTGTGATTAAGCATCATAAATGCTATTCAGAGCTCTCCGTGGGTTGGTCCGGGTCCCTGCTGGTGGTGGAGTCAGGCGTTAAGCCCGATGCTGACTTTTGTTCTGCATTTCCCATAGACGAGACCCCCCCAGGACCCTTGCGCTCGTGCTTACGAGGTGCCTAATGAAGCCTGTACTATTTGACAGGGTTTTCATCTGCTCTTTTTACAGATACATGTTTTGCAGCTATCGTCTTATTTTAAGTGTTCCTGTGGTTTCTTTTCTTTTCTTTCTTTTTTAAGGGGAAGAGAGAAATAATATTTCATGAGCATCTCCTAAGTTCAGGGTGCTTTAACTATTCTCTCTCTCTCTCTCTCTCCCCCCCACAACAGCTCTGTAGCAAATAATCTTCCTCCTAGAAAAGTCCCCCATCTGCTCTTCCTGCTTCCCTTTTTCCCACCTCCAATCCATCTCCATAGTAGGCAGATCTTTGAAAAATGCCAAATCAAGCCATGTGATCCCGCCCCTGCCCCCAAGCTTCTTCTTGCTCCTAGGATGAAGTTGTAAATCCTCATGGCTCACAAAGCCCACACAATTGGCTCTGCTTCTAATTCTCCAATGTCATCTCATGCTATTTTTTCCCCTCCCTGGATTGATATACTTCTCCCTTCCCTCCAAACACACACACTGGCCTTCTTCAGATCCTTGAAAGGGCTGAAAATCCCGTCTCACGGCTTTTGCATGAGCTGTTCTTTCTGCTGCCAGACACCTGGCTAACACCTCTTCATCCTGAAGGCATCAGCATAGGGATAGTTTCTCCAGGGAAACCTTTCTTCACTCAGCAGCCCAGATCAAGCTCCTCATAGTAAACACATTTATAGCATCCAGTCTCTTCCATCATAACAGTGCACCCAGTTGTAAACAAACAATTCTTTCTGTAGTTATTTCTTTGGGGTTATTTTACTTTCTAAGTGAGGGTAGAGACCATATCTGCTTTATTCATCAACTCATTTCTGCCTACCAGCTGCGCTCCAGTGATCCTTGCCTCCTGAGATCCATGACCTTGCATATAGTCCCCAACTATGAACAAGGATGGACTCATATAAACAGTAAGGCATTGCAAAATCATGGTGTGTGACTTCTGAGGCTAGACCATAGAAGACATTGTAGCTTCCATCTTGCTCCCTCTCTGGGGTCACTTGCTCTGGGGGAAGTCAGCTGCCATGTCGTGAGGATGCTCAAGCAGCTCATGAAAAGCCACACACAAGGGGGAACTTCTATCTCTGGGATATTGTGCATAATGTTAGTATGAACATGGATGTACATTTTAACTTTTTTACTATTTGGTTTTATTTTATCCTTTAAAAATGCCTTTCTTGGATATGCTTTATAATGTACATAGCACATTATTATAGTAGTATATGCATATACTGAGTAAATGAATATATTGGGAGAGCCTGCTCAAAAATTTTTACAGATAGGGTTGTGTAATTAAAAAATTTGGAGACCTCTGATTTTGTACGTGTACCAGATGCTGTTGAATGCTCCATCCGTAACCTCTTGCTTTTTGCATTTCAATGCATATTGACTCAACTTCCATCTGTCAGTATTTTATCTCTTTATCTCTGGAGCCCAATCTGTCCATGGTATGGCAGCCCAGAAGTATAGAAAATTGCTCCCATGTCCATCCTGGCATCAGTCCTCAGCCAATGACTGATGGGAGTTGGTGTATTAATACTCCCACTCTTTTCTCCCTTATGTGTTCTAACCTATGCCCCAGGGCTGCCCAGCAGAACTGAGCTCCAGTTGCCTATAGTGGTAACTCACTTGTTACACACCTTGTGTTGACTCCCTTCCCTGTCTCAGTCCCTACCTGTGGAACTAAATCCCAGATAAAATGCTTGTCTGTGAATCCATGCCTCAGAATGAGCTTTTGGGGGGATCCCAACTAACATAGTAAATAAATGCAAAACTCTTTGAAATCACTCAGTCCCAGTGATTAATGTATAGAGCATCATGCGTGGAAAAGGACCATAACTTTGACTTAGTGTCTGTCATTCTCAAAAGCAAATTAAGTAGATGAAAACTACTTGACAATTTCATTTCCTTACCAAGCCAATTCAGCTTTTGTTTCTTAATCAGGGATTTTATTAGAAAGGAGGAGAGTTTCATAAGATTTTAGAGTTATACCAGACAGCAGTCCAATTTGCTCAGCTCACAGACGAGGATGCTATGCCCCCGAGACATTTAGCGGCTTGCCAGATAGCACACAGCTAGAATGTGGTGCAGCAGTGCTGGGACCCCCGCATTGCAGCTCTCTGCCCTTAATGTTTCTAACAAAACCATCTTGCTACATCTTGATACACAACTGGATAGATCAGGGGATTTTAGCAGATTTTAGGCTTTGCAGAACATATGGTCTTTGTTACAACTACTCCACTTGGCCATTAGAGCATGAAAACAGCCACAGATGTAAGTAAACAAATGAGCGTGGTTGTGTTCTGATAAAACTTTATTTACAAAATCAGGTGGCCAGTCAGTGGATTGCAGTCTGCTGACCCCTAGTTTAGATAATAGAGGAGACAAAGGTCTTTATGTTTAAGAGAGAAATGTTATAATTTTTCAAGACTTTCCTTATAGCTTCTTAGTATTGGGAAATAATTTTTAAAAAATTAATAATATCTAGTCACTTAAATACAGGTTCAAGTGTACTTTTCCTCAGACTCAAAGAATAGCTTACGGGGTCCTAAAATGTATCATTGCCATTTGTCTTCTCCCCTGAGATTTCTGTCATGTTAATCCCGGGTGTCAGTCCCACTAGGCGATAGGGGTATCGTGTTCTGGCTGCTGCTTGTAACACACAGTGGCGCACACGCAGACCAGGTTTCCTCCCCCAAATATCAAAATGAGTGTGTATATTGTTCACTGTGTCAATATTAATTACTTGTAATTTAGTGCTCAATATTATTTTCTATATTAATTTCAACACAATGGGATGAGTCTAATTTGGAATGATAAGATTCATTTGCATTTAAATTGATATTTTAAGCCTTCCCTGTGAGGAACAGATAGAGTGCACGATTATAATTATAAGCATTATTTCCAGGCCAGGTTTGTTTCCCCCTGGAAGGATTTATAAATATGGTGCATCGAGTTTAATATTAATAAAGGATGACACTATAACATCATGTTTCTCAAGAGAGCCCTGTGAATGTCAGGAATTCCTTTCACCTGGTGGAACAGTGGATAAGCAAAACTTACTATCTAAGAACATGCCCATGTATATCTTTTTTTTTAAAAGGCTATTTTAGTTTTCAAAAAGTTTTAGTATTTAACCGAATATTAAAAAACCCTAGGTTCATTTTGTGGCTTGAAACTGTATGCTTTGAGAAATCAGATGGCTACTGTTAATTGTCTGTAACACAAATGAAGGAGTTAAAAGCATAAAGAAAATTGTTCCTGCTGCTTTCTCTAGTTCTCTGTTTTCTTGGGATGGGCAAGGCAGTCACGGATAGCGGGGCTTTCTGTTGCTTGGTTTGTGGCTATGAAGAAATATACCAGTTCTCCCAGAAGCCAGGAAGTACTAAAAAATATTCATTTCCTAGGAGGATTGTCTTCCGGGTGGCTTTTGTTTCATAGCCAAATGTTGGTGCTTACTGAGGTATAAATAAATAATTGCTACTATGAGCAGGACAAAAGGAAGAGCATAACAAAGGCAGAGATGGGAGCTAAGTGAGAAGAAAGCGTGGTCAGAAGAAACGAAAGGGCGAAGGCAAAAGAAAAAGAGAAAAGCAAAGCATTCATTGTTCAGCCAGTCGGTCTTCCCACACATACCTATCGACCATCGATTACTCTGGTCCAGCCACTGTGCTGTGTGAGGGTAAAGAGGTGAGCAAGGCAGGTTGGATCCCCACTCTCCTGGGGCTGATATTTCAATGGAGGGCGCCACAAACACACAACAAAACAAACAAATTCATGGCTTCAGACTATTTTAAGAATTAAGAAGGGACTAAACAAGGTGTGCTATTTAAGTTGAGCTGGACTCAATTGTAAGAAAAGCCAGTGGAAAGTCTTCTAAGCCTTGAACGAGGGAAAATCCTGGATTGCCGAGTCGGATCCATGGAGAGCAAGGATGTGCTGAGCCTCATGGGGAAGGAGGAGGGAGCCACCAGTTGGGTTTAAGCAGGGCAGTGACATGGCCTCCTCTGCTTTTTTTTTTTTGTAATGTCCTTCCTGGTTGTGTTGGGGAGAATGCATTGCAGAGGGTAAAAGTGGAAGCAGTGCGGTCTTTTCACTTTTGTGGGGTCTGGGAAGGAAGTGATGTTGGTTTGGTCCAGGATGCTACAGTGGACACAGAGAAACAGGAGAGGAAAGAGGAAGGAGGAGGGGGGACGGAGGATTGGAGTGTTTGGGACGTTAGTCACTGCACCCATGGTGATGCCATTGCTGGATGCAGGAGACTAGGGGGCCCAGTTACATGAAGTCAGCATGACAGATGGTGAACTTCACATTTTGCTCCTCCTTGGCTGTGTGAGCTAGGGCAATTCACTAAACTTCTCTGATCTCTAGTTTCCCATCTGTGAGAGGTGGATAAGAAAGTACCTACCTCATGGGTTTCTTATGCAGATTAACTGTGACAATGCATGTAAAACACAAGGCCAAGCACACAGTAAATACTCAATAAATGCCAGGAACTCATATGCCCACTGTTCAGCAGAAGTCAACAGAGAAAAAAGGACCAAATTGCAGAGGCCAACATATCAGAACCAAGGCAGGGAGAAGAGACGGGAGACAAAACAAAGACCTCACACTCTGTTAACGAACAGCTCTCCATGTGAGGTGAGATGGCTGTGTAAGCTGAAACCAAGCAAGCAACAAATCAAGACTCCCCAACAAAGCTGCCATGTGGCGTAGGATCATTGTGACTTTTTGTGAGAGATTAATCGAAGTGTTTATGAACTGTGGCCATAGTCTTGTTTACAGAAAACATAAACAGTATAATCTTTGTTTATAAGATGCATGGTAAGAATCTCTAAAAGGTACTGACTATATCAAATAACTATACAGGGACTGGCTTCTTCCCACTGAGTCTTCTGGAACATTCTCTACAAGTTAGAGGGTCTGTGCGCATATATTCTTGGGGATGGTGGAGAAGAGTAGGGAGGGTGGTCTAGAATCCATACCAGAATAGCTTCAATGTCTCTAGCACTTTAGGGAGTTCCATTTATATTTTTTGATAGATCAACAAAGACCCCATGTTCTTATCAGCAACCTGAATGATTGTCATACGCCTCTGATTCTGAAGACAATCAGAATCTTGTTGGGGAAGACAGTCATCTCTGTTCTACAGATGGGGAAACCAAGGACCATAAAGATCAAACCCTGCTTTTTTTCTTGCTTGCAATGACTCAAGGCGGAGTCCTTGAACCAGTGCTCCCTGTATAGCTTAGATTTACACCAAACCCCTTATTTTAAAAATTGGCAACGTTTGAGTTATAAAACACAATCCATCTCTTTCCATAGCTTAATGAAAACATCTCCCACACACTGTAATACATCTTATTCTTCCGCCTAGCAGAGCACTTGCTGTGGAGAGGTTGCGTGCGAGCCACAGGGAAACTGCAGACCTCACCTTGATATTCAGCATGATGTTAAGGAACATTGCTAAGAGCCAAGCCCTGGCTTCCTGTTCTTGGCTCCAGGTTTTAATTATTGGTTAGTAATTAAGGGTTCTTTCTTTGTGAAAAATAATTTCCCATAGGTTGGGAGTCAGCAGCAAGGTTGCCATGGTGGAGGAGTTAATCTTATTTCTACGTCAGAGGTTCTCTCTGCCTTGGCCACTTAGGATGGAAAATTGTGCTTTGCCCGAAGCTCTAGACGGCTTAAATGTAAGCAGATCAGGATTCCTGGGAGCTGATCCTGAGATGGAGGATTGTGGGCTGATTTAGGAAGGATGTGCTCCCAGGGGAAGCCAGGAAAGGGGTCGGCAAGGCAGATGAGGGCAGGGGAAGACGCCACGCCAAAATGTATTTGCAGGCAGGGCAGCGGTCCCCAACCTTTTTGGCACCAGGGACAGGTTTCACGGAAGACAATTTTTCCACGGACCGGGCGTGAGGTGGGGGGTGGCTGCGGAGCTCTGCTGCCTGGTCCCTAACAGGCTAGGGACCGGGACCGGTCCGAGGCCTGGGGGTTGGGCGCTGCAGCTGCAGAGGACTCCGGAGGGTTTAAACCTCGGCGTTTCCCAACCTGAGACAAGGTCTTCATACTTCAGAGTGATAGGTTACCCGCCACCAAGAGGGGATGTAAATTCCCAGATGTATGGTGTTGCCACGCACGGGGGGCAGAGTGGCCCTAAAGCGACCCCCCAAAAGGAGCAGCAGGTGCTGGCGGTTGGAGGCCAAAACAGACCAAAGTCAAGGTGAGGACACACAAAAAATGGTACGAAGGGATCAGAGCAGGCATAACCCACGCCAAGGGGTTCCCTTAGGTGGCAGAGTGTGGGCTAGGGGGATTTGGCAGGGGGAAGGGTGTACGGAGTCTTCTTGAAGCTTGAAGCTTCCCCAGCGGGATGTGCAGATGGTTCTTGCACCCCCAGGTTTTGCGCGAGCGCTTGGAACCATCCCCATAGGCGCGGGCATCTGCAGCCACCAGGGGGCGCTAGAGACACGACTTCCAGCACCGGTTCTGTATTAACTGGCTGTGTGACCTCTGACAATCCCCCTTCCTCCTGGGCCTCAGTTTCCTCCTCTGTGGTGTGAGGGACGGGCCCAAAACACCTTTAAAATCCCCTGCATTGTTAGGGCCTTGAGTTCAGCACAGCAAAACCCGTCTTCCTGCGTTACGCAGGGCGCGTGCGTCAACTGTGTAACTTGGAGGAACTGAAAGGAGATCGGAGCGCAGGTGAGTGCCCGTGAACCGACACCTACACCAGCCCAGCGTGGAGGTGCTGCCAGCCTTGGGAGGGCACATGTTGGGAAGGCGAGAGGCGTGGGCATCGCATATCTGCGTGAACGGGGACCAAGAAGGCCCAGGGGACGGGTTTGGCCACCTGGATCCATCTCGAAGTCCACACATTTTGCTCACTCTGCCTCCAGAGGGGCCTTCATTTCCTGGACTTGCAGGTGGGATGGTTTTGGGCTCAACCACACCATCACTGGCTTCAGAACTGGTTTGCCTATGTCCCTGCTGAGCCTGTGGTGCTGGGATAGTGGCTGAGAGGTGACATCCCATTCTCTACCGCTTGTGACATTTAAATGTTCGGCTCTCCACCAGGTAGAGGGAGAACGCCATCTGCAATGAACAACGGCCTTAAATGAACCACGAACTTAAACAGGGTTAAACAACACACATTATCTTATAGTCCTGTAGGTCAGGGTCTGATATGGGTCTCACTGGGCTGAAATCGACATGTCAGCAGGGCTGTGCTTCTTTTTGGAGGCTCTAGGGGAAATCTGTTTCCTTGCTAACCAGGTTGCTGGCAGAATTCAGCTACATATAGAACCGAGGGCCCTGTTTCCTTGCTGGCTGTCAGCCCAGAGCTGGTCCCACTTTCCATAGCTCCCCCCACCTCCAGGCCCTGGTCTGTGCTCCCATGTCTTTGTCTTCAGAGCCAGCAACAGTCCAGTCCTTCTCATGCTTGGAATGTCTTCCGCCCCTTCATCTACCCTCACTCTGACCCAATCATCTGCTTCCTTCTCCTGCTGATAAGAAACCTGTGGTTGCATTTGGCTCACCTGGAGAATCTCCCCATCTTAAATTAACCTTAAGTCCATCTGCAAAGTACCTTTACATATGCCATGTGGCCTAACATAGTCACAGGGTGCAGGGATTTGGGGGGACCATTGGTCTGCTGACCTTGTGGCCATTCTTTCATCCTGTCTTCCCTCTACCCTTGGTTTAGATGGATCCTGACCCTTCAATATTTAAGGTTAAATCTTTCTCTTGACTTCATTCATTCATTTGGCAAACTGTCATTGCACATCTATTGTGTTCCAAGTCACATGCTGAGCATCGAAGATATGGGGAGTACAAAGGTGTGGCGCTTGTCCTCACTCAAGAGAACCACAGAGATGTGGCGCCTGTCCAGGTGCTCTTCTTCGGGCCACTGTAGTGAGACCCCCGATCTGAAGTATTGGCTGCTGCAAGCTCACAGCTCTCTCCTTCTCTTGAAAATTGGCCTTGGACCAATGAGAGTCACCAAGCCAGGGAAGTTACACATAATGCACTTCTGCAGGGACCACCAGGATTCAGAGACTGATTGACACAGAGGTACAAAATGCTGGTTCTCTTCCTTAGAGAGGGACTGACTCTGTGATAGGATTCACACTCCAGAGCTCCCCGTGGGATATGGCCAAGGCTGGACTCCAGCCAAGACTACACCCTGGTTCAGCTCCTCCCTTGCCCTGCCCTGCTCCCTCCCTTCCCTTCTCCTGAGAGCTCTCACCCAGGAAAATCACTTCATCAGGAACTCCCATCTCAATCTTCCTCCAGGGGGATACAATGCAGGTCATTAGCAACAATAACCAGTCTAATCTCTTTCATCAAAATTCTCCATCTATCTCTAATGTGTGTGTGCACACACATATGTATTTTACTTTTGTAACAGTGAGGAAGCACAAATGTCTTGCACTCTATAGGTCTATGTGCCTATATCCATCCAGAATATATTTTATTCTTTTTTTAGAGACATGTTCTTGCTCTGTTGCCCAGGCTGGGGTGCAGTGGCATGATCATAGCTCACTGTAGCCTCAAACTCCTGGGCTCAAGTGATCCTCTTGCCTCAGCCTCCCTAGTAGTTAGGACTATAGGCATTGCCACCAAACCTGGCTAATTTTTAAAACTTTTTTGTAGAGATGAGGTCTTGCTATGTTGCCCAGGCTTGTCTTGAACTCCTGGCCTCAAGCAATCCTCCTGCGTTGGCCTCCCAAATTGCTGGGACTACAGGTGTGAGCCACTGTGCCCAGTGCCAGAATATATTTTAAAAGGCGACCTTCAGGACTAAAATATAATTCTTCAAAGTGGCAATGGGCTAAGTCCTTTGTATTCTGCATTATCTGGTTTTGTGTGTACTACTTAATGCTTAATGGGATTATCACAATCACCAATAAGATCAGTATATTATTATTAACCCATTTTATAGATGAGGAAATAGAGGCACAGAGAGATTAACTTTCCAGGGTCAAACAGTAAGTAGTTGTGTAAGATTTGAACTCAGAGAGGCTGGCTCCAGAGCTCTTAACTTCTACACTAAATTTCTCTGAGCCTCTAGTTGTAGCAGAACTGTTATTTCCAAAAGAGCCCTATTTATGGCAGCAGGTAAAGAGTATACTTATTTTTGAGATAAAAGCAACACATTAAAAAAATATAAAACCTGAAGAGTGGTCTGTTTTTATTAACTCAGGGAAAAAGCAAGTCATTCAGTTCATGCTCAAATATCCACTATCATCAAGAAGGCTATATTAGTTTTCTATTGCTGTATAGCAAATTATCACAAACTTAGTGGCTTAAAACAACACAAATTTATCTGAGAGTTTCCAGACATGGTTAACTGGGTCCTTTGCTCAGGGTTTCACTTGGTGAAATCAAGCTGTCAGCTGGGACTAAGATCTCATCTAAGGCTTGGGGTCCTCTTTCAAGTTCACTGTTGGCATAAGTCTGTTGTTTGTGATCATGGAAGAAAGGCCCTCAGCTCCTTTGGAGGGTGGGCACCATTCCTTGCCTGTGGCCCTCTTCACATAGTGGCAGTTGCCTCTTCAAAGCCAACAGGTGAAGGTCTCTACTGCTTAGAATCGCTCTGACTTCCCCCTTCTCTGGCCTGTTGATCCCCTTTTAAAGGGCTCACCTGATTAGTTCAGGCCCACCCAGCATAATCTACCCTTTGATTAGTTTAAAGTCAACTGATTAGAAACCTTAATTACATCTGAAAAAATTCCTTTAACTTTGTCATTTAATGCAACCTAATCATGAGAGTGATATCCATCCCATCATATTCTCAGGTCCTGCCTGTCTGTACTCAAGGGGAGATTATACTGAGTGTTTACACCATGGGGTGGGAATCCTGGAGGCTGTTTTAGAATTCTGCCTATGCTAAAAGTTTTATCTTCAAGGAAAAACAATTGAGAGATTTAAGGGGAGAATGGGATCTAGTTGAAATGCAAGTTGTAGTCCTCATGGCTCTTAAACACAAACTACAAAAGCATATCATATGTTAGAAAACTGCGGCTCAGGGTCTGAGCCTCTTTCATTGAGACCTGGGCATTACTTTTTGGTCTTTCTTGCTGCTTCAGAAAACTGGCGCTGGAGGATGGGCTAGACCTCTGGTCTCCATCAGACTCCCATTTGCCCAGGCTGGGCCCTGGCGGACACACCCACTTGGGCTCTGTTGCTTGGCAACAAGACACAGGCAAGCATTGCAGATGGCTGCCCACTTCACTGTGCCTTCGTCCCCCTACCTTCCTTCCTGATGGGGCAGGTGCAGTCTGGGCAGGCCCACCTCAGACGTGCAGAACTGTGGCTTTAAGGAAGCACAGTTGGGAAATAGGCATATGAGAAGAGGGAAAAAGTAAAAATGGATTTGTTTTTCATCACAGCTGCAGCAAGGAGTTATTGGCAAATTAATTATTTGTAAGGTCCACTTTAAGCAAGGCCTGGTCACCTAAGGGGTTTTGGTTCTGTGAGGTAGAAACCTGGAGAAGAAAACTAGTCAAATGTGTCACATTTTGGGAATTTAGTGAGTATACACTGATAGTGAGGAATAAGAAAGAAAGTAAGGCAGTAGAGAAAAGTGACCATTCAAATATTATTTATGCTTGCATAAATGATTTTCTTGTGGCTTATCACATAATGCAAACATTGCCACACTTTTTCTGAACAGGTATGTTTGGGGATAAACAGAATAAAATCCGAAGTCTCATTAGCATCCTTCCATCCATCCATCCATCCATCCATCCATAATTCAGTCATTCAGTCATTTATTTATTTTTAAAAAGTCTCTATTAATGATGTCTCTGGGGAATGAGGCCTCCAGCTGATTCTCTCATGAGCAAAAGATTTGGAAGACATTATCCTGGTCTTTAAGCCACCTACATTTCATCAAAGAGATGAGAATCTATCAAAGGCCTTTAGGGAATTTGGGGTAAGGAAATGATTTTTGTGGGCTACTTTTTTTAGTCCATGCTACTCAGTGGAAGCACATCTCCAAATGAAAATTCATTTGTCCACTCATTTGTCCAGTATCATATCGATCAAGCTTCTAGATGGATGCATATGTTGTATCAAACCAGGAAAACAAGTTCCTACCCCATGTGGTAAGCTGCTGCTCATTCTTTAAATGCATTTAAGTATCTTTCCTTCTCTAATTTTTAGGGACGACTTGCTTCTTCATGCTGTTGCATTCCCAAGTTCACAGTATTTCCTTTCCAGGCTAGCACTGAACACATGATAATGTAATTAATATAGTGTAATTATATATGTACATGTGAACTCCCCAGAGGTAGGAACCAGATTTTTCACATTTTTATAATCCAGGCTCTTAGTATAGCATTTTGCACACAGTACGAACTCAATACGTGTTTCTTAAATGTTCATTAGGTTCAATGAACCGAAAACTAGTCAATTGAACAATTAAAAAAAATAAATTGACCAGATTTTTTTCTTTGTTTTTTGCAGTAGCTGAAAGTTTAGGTCCAAACAAGTAGTTTCATTTTGTTAAATGAGGTTTTATTTTTTTCCATTTTCATACCAAAGTATGTTTCTGTAAAAATGGACAGTTTCCTCTAGTACATAGGTAGAGTCAAGTGATAGACTTTAGACTGATGATCTATCAAAATGGTTAAAAAAAAGTTCTTATCTCCAGTATTCAGTCTGTTCTCTTGGTGGTAAAGTGCTCACTATGATCTGGCCAGCCCTTCCTTTCAGTGAAACACAAAGTTTATTTAAACCTCAATTTCACATGCAATATTAATGTGTTTAAAAGCCTGGAACAATGTATGTGATCAATACTTCATAGCATCTGAGTCATTCAGGGTGGGGGACTGTGCCTGTCTCTAGCTGTCACCCTTTTATCATGGTGGCCACATGCCACCTGGAGCCTGGTGTGTCACTGCCGCCAAGCTAAAGGCACTTCTCGCCTGGTTTCCCCTCCCTTCTCCCTGCCTGGCTGGTGCTTCCTGGGATCTCTTCCCAAATGAGCTACTTACCTTCAAATCCTGTGTCAGAGTCTGCCCGTGAGAAAACCTCAGTGCACAGAGAGAACACTCTCCTGGGCTTCTGCAGACCCACCAGCCATTTCTTCACCTTTGTAGCTTTAGCAAAGCAGGCTTTTGAAGCTGAGCAGGAGATGCTCTGCCCCCTCTCCCCACCCCCCCTGGCCCCGCCACGCTCTGAAAGCTGCCACCTAAGTTACACACCATGTGTTCTTGAGGCAGTCCCCTCTATTCCACAGACCTAGCAGAGGCCCTGTGAACATAAGCCTACAACTCCACTGGACTGGAAGGCCAATACCCTTCCCCTTACCTGACAATCACCTTCATGACACACCTGCATCCTTACTGACTTGCAGCTTTCTCTACAGAGTGCTGGTGTCTTATTTATCTCTCTTCCCCTGGGGTTTGCATGTAACAGGCTCAATACACAGTGGTTGTGTTGGGTTAGAGAAAATACCTAGTTTGTACAGTGAAGATGGGTAAAAGAGGCACTGATTTTAACTTGGTCTAAAATAGTCTCTTGGTCAATACTCATTTCATGTTATTACTATTGGGGTGGGAAAAAAAGAGAATTTTAATTATTTGGAATAGTAAGCTTTCACCAGTGGGACTGAATCCTTCCGATTAAATTCAATCACAGAACAATAGAGTGATAATACAAGTGGCTATTATTATCCTTTGCTCCTAACACTCAACAGACTCTGTACAGATTTGTCGAATTAAATTAACACTAACGACTTTCATTTATATAGTGATTTGCAGTTTTCAAAGTATTTTCTCAGTTTAATAGAAAGAACACCGGACTACCAGCAAACTCTGATCCCTCTCTTTTAATATACAAAATAACCAAGCTTTGAAAATAATTCTGCTTTGGGAAACATTTTGCTTGGTTTGATTAGGAAGAAATTTGCTGAAAGGCCTTGGGTGGGGTTTTCAGTACTCACTGAAAATAAGTCAGTAACAAGGAGGAGGTTTTTTTTTTTTTTCAGCACAGAACATCTTTATTTTAACCTTTAATAAATTCCCAAGGCATCCTCTCTGGGGCAGATGGTGCTGCATATCCCTTTGGCCTGACACCCTCATGTCCCTGGGGCTCTCCAGGTGCCTGTACCCACACTTTTGCCCAGGGCTTTCCCTAGGCTGTGGGGAGGTAGGAAGTGCTGTGATGTTAATATCTCCCGGGGACCAGCCCTCAACCAAGACTGATGGAGCCTCCCTGGGTATCCCATCCACATGCCGTGCTGCCTCCCAGAGTTCCCCAGTGGGATTAAACTCCAGCTACCCACTGTGCTCACTTCCTTGATAATGCCCCGTATATTGGACCATGCTCCCTTCCCTGCCTCGTTCCTCCCTCCTCTACCTCTGCTTTCTGGAATCACCTCCCAAATCAACTACTTGGACTCAAACCCTCATCTGCTTCTAGGGAAACTCAAACAAAGACCTCCCCAAAGTATCCCTCTCTAAAGGGCACCAGGCTAGCTCCCTCCATCTGAGCCATTAAGTCACTTAACAAGGTGTGAAGCTGCCTGTTGATGCTCCGCTCAAACAATTTCCGAGCCTATCACTATCCACTGATTTCATTGCTCTCCTGAGCAGGTCTACTCTATTTGCCATCCTCATTCTGTTAATGAGAGTGTAAAATTTTTAATTAAAAATAAAGAAGATAAATGTGCTTAGTAGCTTCAAAGTTGTCACTCTCAACTCTACACAGAGTGGGAGAGACACCATGTCTTGTAAAAACCAGTGGTTTGGGCTCTCTGCTGAGGTTTCAAGGATGAGATATTTGTATGTTCAGTTTTCTCATCTATGCCAAAGAGGGATAAAATGTTCACAGCCATGTGTAAATATATACAAATTTTTTTTTGTACGGTTCCAAGTGTTGGATGCATGTTGAAGACTTGCTCTGGATGGATGTTATCAAGATGTGCAGTTTTGTACAGAAATCACATCTTCTGTTCAATTCTTAATTGTCATTTGGTTTAAGGTTAGCATAGACATTGTCATTTCTTCGACAACATCCCTGGCAAGTGGCCATCCATCCTCCTCTCGAACATTTTCAGATATGGAGAATTCATTACTTTCATTTATTGATTAACTTTCATCACTAGTCAGTTCTTCCTCTGACTGAATTAAAATCGTCCTTCTGTAGTTGCCACCCGTTGGTGGGAATTTTCCTGAAATTACTGAACAAGTTGAATGACTCATCCCACAAGGAGAATTTGAAATGTTTGAAAACCTACTTCAGGTGCTTAAGTTTCTATCTTTTTCCCCAGGATAAACTTTTCCAGCTCTTTCAGCTCTCCTTAGCAGGCTGTGGCTTGGAATACATTCGTGTCACTCTCTGCTATTTCCTCTTACAGTGGGACACCCTTTGTAAACAACATTCCAATCGGGGATTGGAATGCTTAAATTAATTGTGGTATGAGGTATAGCCCTTCAAATTATGTTTCGAAGAATGCTTAATAATATAAAAATGTTCACGGAATAACACGTGGAAGGGGAGAATATGCCACAAGAGCCAAATCTCATTAAAATTATTTAATATACACATAGCAGTAAAAGGCCAAAAATATGTCACAATATTAAGAACGGTAGTATTATGGCTAGTTTTGAATCTGTTTTATGCTTTTTCAAATTTTTGAGAGCATGCATTCATTTTTTAGTTAGAAAAAATCTTTTTGGGTAAGAAAGAAAAAAGAACAGGACACTCACAGAACGTACGGAGTTCTTCAGGCATATTCCGGCTTTGCAGGTCTGAGGGCAGCTGGCAAGTCTCAGTTTCCAATTTCCAATGAGGGTTTTTGGGCAGATGAATCGCATGTCCGCTGGCCTTGTACCTGGGGCTCAGTGGAGCCCCAAAGGGTTTTTCCCCAAGTGAATGACGATCTCTTTTGAATCTGGCAGCTGGTGCTGGGAGCGGCCTGCCAGGCTGGGCGGGGGAAGGGAAGGGTGCTGAGGTCCGTGTCTGCGCGTCTGCGGTCTTGGCGGGGCTGGGCATTTTGCAGGAGGGAGGCCACGTGCCCGCAGCTCTCCAGGCCGACGACAGGCGCCACCCACCTTGAAGTCTCCAAGTGGCAAGATGAGCAATGTGGCTGCTCTGGAGGCGCTGGGCCCTGGAGTGGGAGGGGATGGTGGGGCATGGCAATGCCTCTGCGTGTGGGGGGTGGGGTGCGGGTGGGGACAGCCTTCTGAGGTCGAGCCGGCCGCCCCTGCCACATCTGGGTAAGGAAAAGCTCTCCACGGATACATCAGAGCCTTAGAGAAAATGCAGTGTGCAGGCTTCTTGGTCTCCCCATCTGAGACATCCGCAGGGTCCTGAAGTTGTGGGGGACGCAGGGAAAGCGGGGAGGCCCCGAAACAGTCAGCCAAGGTCACCAGGAGGCAGGTGAGGACTGCATCGTCCGGGCAGCCCCTTTAAGCAAGCGAGCGACCAGCGCAGCAGGCAGCTCCACGCGTGTGTGCATCCGGGAAGGCGGCTGCGGGAGCAGGGAATAGCTGTGTCCTCAGACTCCACGCTCTACATGCGTGGATTATCATCACTGCGAATACAGCTTTGGTTTAGTTTCTGCAGCCCATTTCCCTCTGGGGCCATATTGGCCGGACTGTGCCAATGATTCATTTAACATTTTTTGCCTAATATTTAAAAAGATGCTCGGCACAATTTATACCCTTCTTGGTTTACAGGACCCATGCAGAACCCCGTTTCATGTCCAGTGCAGTAAACACATGGAAAATCCTCACTTGCTTTGCACGATATGGAAACACACACTTTCCAGGACAAATGACCAAGATTGTTGACCCTCAAACACTTTTGCTGATTTACCACCCTTTCTCTTATTTAAGCCCTTGTTCTTCTAAATATGAGCCTCTTCAACTACTAAGATAGCATTTTTTATACCTATATCTGGAGGTTACAGAAATAGATTACCAGCTTAGAACTAGTTTGGATAATTTTAAGTGAACACACCAATGCTTGAATATTGTACTCCCCTGGGTTAAAATAAAGTGATTGATTCTATTTAAAGGGCTTGTGGGTTTCGTCAGGAAAGCAGTGTGTGACTTGCTGAATCAGAAATTACAGTGTGTGGTTCTAGCCCAGCGGGGCTTACTGTGATTCTCAGTTAACATTTCTTGTTTGTCAAGGGTTACTACATGCTCAATGTCATAAGCGATAATAAAAGATAACGTTTTTACTTCCTAAAGCTATGGTTGTCATGCGAGTTGCTGCACTTTTTGGCTTTTTGCCCTTGGTTTTGTCCAGCAAGAACCCAAATGGCTCGTTTCCACCCTCCAATTCAATATCATCAGCTAGAATTGATTTAAACCTTGCCAAGTCTCTCTCTTCCTCACCCCTCCCTGTACCTATTTCCTTGGCCCTCTGTGCTTTCACACTTCAAGTTTTTTCTCCTGCTGCCAGGCTGCTTGCCTTGTCTGTTTGCCTTTGGCCTGAGCTGTGTCTCCAACATGAAGGCCAGTTCTAGCGTGTGTCCATAAGCAGGTTTCTGTCTGTGTGACTGCCTGTGTGTCTGTGAGTGCATGTGGGCGCTCACAGTCTCGTGTGCATACGTGTGTGTGTTCCTGTGCATGCATGTGTGCTCCTGTGTGTGTGTGTGCCCACGTTCCTGTGTACTTGCATGCATGTGTTTATACATGTTTCTAACAACCAGGTAACCAGGGCAATTAAGATGCACATGTGTCCTCACGGAAGTCAGCTTGTACTTACATAGTTGGAGGCCAGGTCTGGGTGGAGATAGTCAATCCCTGTGAAAACACAACAACAACACAGGAACCGAAGGTTAATACCCGCTACTATGTCCTCAGGAAAGCTGTTCAAGAAAGCACTCTCTTTATGGGGCTGACTCAGGGACACTTGCGCTGGGGTTGAGCAGCCCAGCTCTGAGCCCCCAGCCTTGCATTTCTCTTCCCGTGGGAAGGTGTGAAGGGTGCTGCACCGCCTGAGTGGAGAGACAGCTGCCCCTACACACACTTCAGAGGAGTGAAGCCAATTAGACTTTGGGGCCCAAGGATAACACTTTTGACATAAATGTCAGCACTAAGGGGCTTAGTGACTGCAAGATGGATGGCTCATCAGAGCAGCGATCTAAAAAAGATTTGTAGAGATCCTGACATTTTTAAAGTATCAACTGGCATTTCTTCTGAAATGAAATTGGCTCCAGGGAGGAAAAGTGATTATTATTTAACAGGGTGTGGACAGCTGTGCATTAGGGGAACGTATCCTGGCATGGAAATAATAAGAGAACACGGCTCAGCGAGAAAAGCCATTAGGCAAAGGGCAAATGGTTTCCAGCGAGGTACTCTTGGGAGCGGATGCTTGTCTCTTCAGAACGTGGCTTTCCAGAAAGCCCATGGCCTTGAATCTCTCAGCAGGAGTCTTGTGCTTTCTCCCCAGTGTGGGTCTGTCTTGTTGCGTAGTAGTCATTCCAAGGGTAGAATTATGGTCTATGAACGCTACTGAGTTCCTACCATCAGACACTTGGACCTTAGAAAGTACTGTGGAATGTCAAGGGCAGTTGAAAAGCTCTCATCTGGGTCTGCAGAACCATATAATCTTTGCAGCAGTTACATCTGAGCACCCAGACCTCCAACAAACAGGGCAGGTTCCTGATACCACCTAGCATAATGGTTAGGAGCAGAGGTTTTTGGAGTCAAAGACTGGAGTTTGAGTCCTAACCACCTCAATAACTGGCTGCAGGACTTTGGGCAAGTTGCTTGGCCTCTGGGATTAAAGAAACTAATTAATGCATGTGGTGTGCTGAGCTGTGGGGCGCGGTGGCAACGCCATTCTAAGATGGCGCCCGTATCCCGTGGTCATTTTGCTATAAACAACTCTCGAGCATGCGCAGTGTTGGTCAGGTCACAGGAGGTGCCGGTTGTGTAATTATGTAAATGAAGGATGCTAGGTTGAGCCAATGAAAACTGG
>CAUYPO010026489.1:0-20261 GCA_963574435.1 Cheirogaleus major
TTTTGGGGCCCTATAGTAGACTGAGGGGTACTCAGACTGTGAGCTCCCTATTGGCCAGCTCTCCCAGGTGCTGCTTGCCTGGGAGAACACTGGGCAATGGAATCCTTATTCAATAAATGGTGCTGGGAAAACTGGATAGCCGCATGTAGAAGACTGAAACAGGATCTGCACCTTTCACCTCTCACAAAAATCAACTCATGGAGGATAACAGACTTAAACCTAAGGCACGAAACTGTAAGAATTCTAGAAGAAAATGTTGGGAAAACTCTTATAGACATTGGCCTAGGCAAAGAATTTATGAAGAAGACCCAAAGGCAATCACAGTATCAACAAAAATAAATAAATGGGACCTGATCAAATTAAAAAGCTTCTGCACAGCCAAGGAAACTGTCACGAGAGCAAACAGACAACCTGCAGAATGGGAGAAAATATTCACATGCTACACATCTAATAAAGGGCTGATAACTAGAATCTATATAGAACTCAGAAAAATCAGCAAGAAAAAAATCAAACACCCCATCAAAAAGTGGGCAAAAGACATGAATAGAAACTTTTCAAAAGAAGATAGACTAATGGCCAAGAAACATACAAAAAAATGCTTAACATCTTTAATCATCAGAGAAATACAAATCAAAACCACAGTGAGATATCACTTATCTCCAGTGAGAATGGCCTTTATCAAAAAGTCCCAAAACAATAAATATTGGTGTGGATGCAGAGAGATAGGAACACTCATATACTGCTGGTGGGACTGCAAACTTGTACAACCTTTGTGGAAGACAATATGGAGATACCTCGAAGAGCTACAAGTAGAACTACCATTTGATCCAGCAATCCCATTAGTGGCCATCTACCCAAAAGAACAAAAGACATTCTATATAAAAGACATCTGCACTAGAATGTTTATGGAAGCACAATTCACAATTGCAAAGATGTGGAAAGAACCCAAGTGCCAATTAATACATGAGTGGATTAATAAAATGTGGTATATGTATACCATGGAGTACTACTCAGCCACAAAAAACAATGGTGATATAGCACCTCTTGTACTATCCTGGATAGAGCTAGAACCCATTCTACTAAGTGACATATCCCAAGAATGGAAAAATAGGCACCACATGTACTCACCATCAAATGGGTATTAACTTATCACACTTAAGTGCATATATAGTAATAACGTTCATCAAAAGTCGGGCAGATGGGAGGGAGGAAGAGGAGATGGGCATATACACACCTAACGCATGTGGTGTGCACCATCAGGGGGATGCACACTCTTGAAGCTCTGATTGGGTGGGGCAAGGGCAATATATGTAACCTAAACATTTATACCCCCATAATATACTGAAATAAAAAAAGTAAAATAATAAATAAAGTTTAGATGGTCTGTACTGTGTTTGTAAAGCAGCCAGTCCCTTCCTAATGAGAGATGGATAGAGATAAACTTATTATCTGTAGTCTACCAGATAGTTATTATGTGGAAATGACTTTCACTCACTTTTGATCTAGATGGTATGGGGATATATAAATCTAGTAATAAAAGGCCTTAGGTCTTATGGATAAGCCCTGAGGTGTTCAGTTCCCTAATGGTTTATCCTTTTATTAGTAAATTAAATTAGAATCATCCCTTTATCATTTAAGCAGCAACATTGTTTTCTGGTCAAGCTCCATGAATTCTTTTACAGGTGTGGGGCATAAAAGCCTGTCCCAACTTTGCCTTTTTTCAATTGATTGAAGAATAACAGAACAGGTAAAAGTTGAAAGGGAGTAGTGGTGCTTTGCAACATTTTAAATTGTACTGCTCTGCTGTTCTCTTCATGAAGAATGGCAGGGAAGAAGGGACATAATCATCTCTGTGCCGTTTACTTTATTTTCAGATATGTATCTTCTACCTGATGTGATTTTGTTGCTTTGGCTTCGGAAATGTTACTAACACCGCCATGTGGACACTGCTTTGCTATAAACATAATTATCTTAGATTCAATTTGTAATTAAAATTTGAACCTGAAAGCTACTTATGTTTTGGCAATATTTTATGTTCTAAGGACCTACTCTTTTTAGTCTGTTACTTGTTTTTTTAAAAATTAGAAACACAGATTTCCCAAATTGTAAAATTTAATTGAAAATCCCTAGGTATCCATGAACTTTGACCTCTCCAGGGTTGGCCACCTTTCCCTAGAATCTGTCCAACAGCAGCAGCTGGGTGTTCATAGGAAAGCTCCTTAGTAGAGTCCCAAGCCCGGTCTCTGTGGATATCATTTGCCTATGCAAGGCAGCTGAGGTTCTGTCTCCAATGGGGTAAAGAATGAGCTGTCAGAAAAATCTAGGAAAACAATCTGATTGGCTTAAATTCTTCCAGAGGAGGGGTACAGAGTCCCCTGCACTCTTAAAACCATCAAAACTCCAAAAAAAGAGGCAGGAGGAGAGTGTTTTTTTTAGTAACCTTCTAAAGTGATGGAAGAAAGTGTGTCCCAGACAGGAAGAAAAATCTCTTCCAGGGTGAGTGTGACATAGGTTCAAACTGAGGAATGATTATAAATCGTGTCAGTCTGTGAGCCATTACAATCCTGTCCTCCTCAGCGGGTGGTTTTTCAGGGGCTCCTGTTTAGATAGAGTTGCAGAAAGCACCCACCATCCGAATGATGAACTCTGTCTTTCTGATGAGATGGTGGTTGGCAGGCGATGTGCTCCATGACCTCTATATCTGCTATGTAGGAGGAAGGATGTATTCTCACATGATGAAAATGTTTCCTACATCATCGTAATAAAAATTTCAAAACCCAAGGGACCAGGCTATAGGCCAAAAAACAAATTTCTGTTCCAACTGTGAATCCTGATTATGAAGTGTAGTTTCAAAGAATTGACGTCTCTGAGGGGCTGATACACTATGATGAGTGTAAGGAAAGCTAGAATGGGGTGACTGGTGCAAAGAAGTTTGGAAATTAATTAAAAGGACCTGGGTTGCCCATCATTTTCACATAGCCTTTGAGTGCTAGGCAAATTGGAAATGGAGAAATATGTGATTAGTGATGTGGAACATTTGCTAAGATTTTTAAAAACAAAGATTATTCTTTGTTGAACACATTATTTATGAAGAATTATTACAATATTTAATCATGAAGTTTGCCATCAAGAAACTTACAGGCCAGTAGGACAGATGGATTATACAGATGGAGTATAGTTAAATTCAGGAGGTGCAAAGCCGTAGGGAATGGGTATAGTCCGAGTGTTATGGCTGAGACAGAACTCATCTCTGGCTGTGTTGATCTGGAAGTTTCATAGAGGAGGGACATTTGAAATGGACCTTGAAGGATAGGTGGGTTTAAATAGGTGAAGATGGTAGGAAGTCAGTCTGGACAAAGGTGACAGCATTATTAGCAAAATGCAAGATGAGAAAGAGGAAGTGATGTGTTTGGGAAATGGCTAGTAGCTAAAGTCAATTAGAGTTTAATGTTTATAGGAGGGAGATGTTGAAGATGAGATGGGCCAGATTGTGGTGAAACCTTGACTTCAATGTGTAAAGATTTATTCTTAATTCAGTAGTCCTCACCCAGATTTCTAACTGGTAGGAATCAGGACTAAAAGAGCCCTTTGAAAGGCCAAGTCTCTGCTTGCTCTTGGTACTGAGTCTGGTGTGGTTGGGGAGCAGGGGGAGTCAATAATTTGTGAAGAATATTGAAGTACCAACTGATTTACTTCAAAAAATTACATTAGCTTTTGATTAAACACTTAACCCCGAGATCACATCCTTCTCATTCATAGCATTTTATATAATTTCTGGTTGGTTGGGTGGAAGGGTTTCAAAATCTTGCATAAGCCCAGTGACTGTCACTGGTTGTCTGTGCTGGGGGAGAAAGGAGATGAGCATTGTTTTAGGAAATGCTTCCTTTAAATATCTGAGAGTTTTATTTCAGAGTGGTCCAGCTGGCCCTGAAAGTTAGAGAAATGATTTGTAGCTTACTCTAGGATAATGGATAAGGAAGCATAACACAGGCCGAATAATCTCCAAATTATAAAATGAAATGATTTTGAAAAATGTTTCCTGTAATGCAAAGCCATTTTTTTTTCCTTTAAAAAAAATAGTCGTTTAACTGTGGTTCTGTAATTGGGCATGGCAGAAGAAGAAAAATCCCATTGGTGCTTCTCGTGCTAAGAAGGGTATTAACGACAAAATCTCTTTCTGTGAGGAGAAAGAACTACACTAGAAGGTACTGTATCTTAATCTCTTCTGGAAAGAGTGAAATGATGATGTCATGGGCTGTCTGTTTTATTCACCCATCTGTCAGATGATCATCACTGATATAATTGTAGGATTTCCCTAACTCCTTCAGAATATGTTGACACATTAACTTGCTTGGCTACTGCATTTCTTCTAATTTCCACACAAATTCTTTTTGTTGATATATTAAGTGCTAGCACACCCCTCCTATGCATGCCATTTAATGCACATTTAAAGGATATTTTAACTCTAATCAGAAGAATCAGAAGCTTCTTATGGAAAGAAATGAACATTTATTAAATGCCAGACAGCCCAACAAATACTCTATGCATCATCTCATTTAATTTATACCACAAAGTATAACGGAGATACCATTAGACTTTTTTTTTTGGATGTAGAAGCTGAGGCTTAGTTTGTGGAAGTGACTTGACCAAGAACAACAGCAGTAAGGACATCAGGATTTAAATCCAGGTGAATCTGAGGTCCGGCTTCTTTTTTCCACCATGCCAAAACCTTTCGAGGTTTTGAAACCCATGAAAACTATATGTTTTCTGACCACAGACAATCTGCTAAGAGCCTTAGAAATGAGTTGACAGCTTGGCCTTTGGTTCACAAACCTGATGATTCAGTTTTATTCCATCTCTATTTCTCTATTATCTGCAACTCACTGGCCTGCCCATGGATATTTTTCTCCTCAGTGATTCTGAATGTAGGAAAATAGGGAAATAATGAAGATCACCACAGGCCACGAATAGACTTGTGTGTGTGCAATTGTGTAGACTGCAAGTTCCTTAGCAACAGAAGGATGTCTCAGGAAAATCTCCTAACCTCATTGCCAATTCTGTTTTCACTTTGGAGTTCCTCAAAAAGGAAGCTTCATTGGATGACAAACAATCACCTCGTGATGTTTAGTCTCCATCCCTGCTGTGGGTATTATGTTTGCTTGGCTTTAGCTACAAACAGACCTTTTATGTGTGGCTGTAACTCTGTGTGTGTCAGGGCTGATTTTATGGCGAGTCACACCTTGACAGATAGAAGCAGGAGAATGGAGAATGGAGGTGAGGTTACACTCCTTGACTCTCACCTTCGTGTCATAACCAGATTTTCAGAATTGTCCATATGTGCTGCCTCCACTTCCTGATTCACTCCCTTGAAACTACTCTTACAAAGTGGTCTTGTTTATACATCCAGTGGACAATTCGCACTTCTTATCTTACTTTACTTTTTATGAGCTTTCTACACATTCACCACTCTTTTCTTGGCTTCCCTGTCTCATTATTCATCTATATTTTTGTCCTCTGAAATCCCTGGCCCCTTCTCAGCCATCTTAGGGTCCTTCTCCACTGTTAGGTCTTTACATGATGAGGATGGTCAGGACTCAGCCCTGTGCCCTCCATTCTTTTCACTTGACATTTGTACCCTAGGTGATGTCATCTGTTCCTGTGGCTTCAGATAACTTCTTTCTGCCAATGACCCCTGAAGTTAAAATTTTAGCCCCAACCTGCCTTCTCAGTTCCAGGGCCACATCTCTGTCTAAATAATATTCCTTCCTGGATATATTGCAGGCATCTCAGAATGAACATGTTCAAAGGAGAACTCATGTTCTTCTTGTGCCTCCATTATATCTGCAGTTCATCAAATGCCTCCGCCACTTACCGGATTGCGGATGTCAGAAACCTAGCTGTTGTCATTGACAACTCCCTCTCTTCACTACTCACATCAAACTGAGTCATGGGTGTGTTTGCATCCTATCAAGTCTGCCTCCCAGGTACTCCTTTCATTTCTCTCCACCACCCTATTTTGAACCACCACCATCTTTCCCCTGAGCTGCTGCAGTAGCCTATTAGTTGGTCTCTAACCAGGCGTCCTCAAACTACAGCCCACGGGCCACATGCGGATGTTTTTGCCCGTTTGTTTTTTTACTTCAAAATAAGATATGTGCACTGTGCATAGGAATTTGTTCATAGTTTTTATTAAACTATAGTCTGGCCCTCCAACTATCTGAGGGACAGTGAACTGGCCCCCTGTTTAAAAAGTTTGAGGACCCCTGCACCCTCACTCCATAGCTCCAAATATATTTACCATGCAGTGGCCAGATTTATCCTCTTAATATGCAGTCTGATCATGTCAAACCTCCTCCTAACATTTTTCCCCAAGCTGCCATTTGCTCTTATCATAAAAGCCCAAATCCTTGATGAGCCCTGATTCCTGCCTACCTCTTTGATCTCACTTTTTGCTACTCCCCCCATGCCTATTATGTACCCAGCCCATGAGCTTGCTTTTAGCCTCTTGTCCTTATCAGCCTGCTCTCTGCTCAAGGGCTGCCAGGGCCACCCACTTTTTTCTCTGTTCCCACTCCTCTCCCAGCCCCCAAGTGATCAACTTCTATCCATCCTTCCAACCTCACATTAGATGTCACTTCCTTCATGAACGTTCCCTTGATCTCTCCCTCCCTCCCTGTCAGGCTCACACTCACACCTCTATATACTCTTGCAGCACTTTCCTTTATCACACTTTATCATGAACATTTCGATAATTATTTGCTTAATATCTGTGTTTATGCCAAGATGACAAATTCCAAGCTCTATTAGATATGTATTAATTCTTTTCACTGCTATATCCTTAGTACCTTAGGCAGTGTCTGACACAGAGTAGGCGCTTGTTATGTATTAATTGAATGAATGAATTTTCTTGGGGTGCCTACAGAACTGTATGTAATGTCTAATACAGTAGCCACTAGCCGTGTGTGGCTATTGAGCACTCAAAATGTCCAGTGCTCATCCAAATTGAGATGTGCCGTTAAGTATGAAATACATACTAGATTTCAAAGACTTAGTAAGAGAAAAATGTAAAATATTAATAGATTTTTCTATTTATCACATGTTGAAATGATAACATGTTGGCTACATTGGGTTAAATAAAATTAATTTCACCTGTTTCTTTCTACTTTTTTAAATGTGGCTTCTAGAAAATTTAAATCTCACATGTGGCTTGCATTATACTGTTGGGCAGCACTGATACAGAGTATCACTTTGAACTGAAAGTGACCATCAAAGCTTTTAAGCTCTCTTGTATTAGAATGTTAAAAATCTTCATTTAAAACCTTTTTGCATTGTTCATACTGCAACCTCAACCTTTCCATTTCCAGCAGCATAGTTACTAGACTTGTAGGGTCATCAATCTCCCTGTTTTGTACCTCTCTGCTCAGCTGCTCATTTCTCTGGGGTCACAAGGGTGCTGGAGAAAGATCTGTAATTGGCAGTCCCCTTAACACTGACCGTGGGGAAAATTTGCCCTTGGTGCAGTGATAGTGCCCACTTGTCAAGGGATCTCTGGATTCACAAGTCTAAAAACTACGTAATTGGTATGTGAGTGAGAAATAAGAGTTGGTGTTTGTCCTTGAAACATTTCTGCCTCCCAGTGTGACTGTATTCTTCTCCCACAAGCCTTGTGGGAATGGTTTTGGCATCTGATAATGAACCCTGCTTCCTGCCCCCCACCTCACTGTTTAGATTTTAAAAAGAGTTATTTGAACAAATAATATCTGTTTTATTTTCTCTACTTTTCCTTAAAAATGTGAAATCTCTGTTGGAACACTTTAAATATATTCAACGAATCCTATTGTTTTTGTCTGTGCTGCTTCTGTGCTAGTGGTCTAGTTTGAACATATTTGGCATATATTTTTTTCTTAATGAAACAGTCCAATGACTTGACTTAATTTGAACGTTTGAGAGACAAAAACATAATTTCCCAGTTATTTGTTACCTCCATGTTGGCATTATATATATTTTGGCACTATGGGTGCTATATACCATTCACAAAATACAAAGAAATGCTTTGACTTCTGTCTTCAAGGAATTTATGCTCAGATTCAATGCACTATCAGTCTTTGACATTGCATACAGTGCTGGACTGGCTTTGCCTGGCATGGGAGGCATTACAGGAGAGAAATAAATCAGACTATGCTATCCGAGTGTCTTTTGGCTTTGTGTTTGTGTCCAGCAATTTCGGATTAGGCTTATCAATAATGTTGGCATTTTCACTTTATGTTCAAAAAAAGTCATCCTTGTTCCCTATTAATTGCCCTCTATTACAAGGCCTGCATTTTCAATCTTCAGGAGACCAAAGCCAAGGGATAATCAAGGTGTCTCCTTCTGTGACTGTTGCAAGCAGGAGACCATCAGAAAAGACCATAGTTAGTGTGGCTTCTGAGCCCCCAACGATGTAAAAGAGACTTCTTTTCAGGTTCCCTGGCCTCTTGTAGTACATATGTGAGAATACATTTGAGTGATTTTTAACTTTGCAAGTGCCTTTGTAGCTGGGTGGGCTGTTTCCCTGAGGAATCTTACTGTCCATGTCTCCTGAGTGTTGCCCAGGTGAGGCACAGGTCAATGCTTTAGGTTTATTGGTCTTTCTTGTGTCCCAGGCTCACGACCCATCTAGGTTGCCACAGTGTGAAGAGCCAACTGAAGAGGGGTCTTGCAAGCCCCTCACCATACATCCCACTTGTCATTGGGGATTCAAGAAGATAAATGTCACTTTGGCATTTAGACACTTCAGGGTTCAATGACACCTGTTAGGACTCATTAGGCCATTGTGCTCCATGTGCCTGAGTAGAGAGGGAGCCCTGTAGTGGCTTTTTGTAGATTGAGGTGTTGGTGGATAAGTAGAACCCAGCTCTGGAGGAGAAAAGAATGATCTCAGAGAAAAGAATTTCCTTGAATAAAAGTAAAAAATTCTGGGTTGCTACAAACTTCTAAAATGACTACTTCAAAGACACCGTATTCTAAGTCACTTTCACAAACACACACACACATTTATATACATGTTAAAGCTTTGAAGTATATATCCTCTTTGAAGATCTGTGTAGTGTTAAGTGAGTTTGGGGCACCATCATCTAGATATCATTAGTGATGAAGAATCAATTCTATAAAAAATATATGTGGAAATGTACTTATTGAATTATTAAAAGTGAAGATATAGGAAATCAATACAGGTATATTTAACAAGTGAATGAGGAGAGATTTTACCTGCTCTAATGTATTCCCTAAGTATTATTATTATTGTAATAGAGAGTGTATCAAGGGTTTCTAGTTGCAGAGATTTTCCTTTATATATATTTGTTTATCCTGCCTCAGAAAAAAAAGAGAGCAATTGTGACAGAGAGAATAACTCAAGCAAGCAGATGAGCCCACTGATTTGTGAGCTCGTTGTGGATTTCAGGACATCTGTTCACCCACTGTTGCCTTACAACAACATTCCATGTAAAAAAGAGACTGACTTTTTATTATGTGTTTTAATTGTGCTTTTCTTCTTCTGATGCTTTATTTAAAAAGAACAAAACAAGTCAGTCTCTGGAAGTATATTTGCTTTATTCTTTTTTTTCCCTTGAAAAAAAAACTTTAAAAAATATTCCCAAAGCAGAAATTGTGATTTCAGGTAGGTCAAAACAGAATAAATCTTGTTTTAAAAAATGTCAGTCATTAATCTGATTTAACCCATAAAACAAAGAACAAAGAGATGTCACAGATTTGGAGTCAAGTCTGAGAAAATTTAAACAAAGCAATTAAAACATATCACAAGATTGAGAAAAATAATCTACACTTTATCCCAAAAGCTCTTTTGATCTTCACTGAACGATGGAATGAGAGTGTAGGTGTGTATTTTAGTCTTCTCATTACCCTACCTTCCTCTGGGAACTCCTTTTTTCTCAGGCCAGAATATGGGCAGCTGTGATGTCCTTTCAAAATCCTTGCCTTGAGTTGGCCTCCTGACCCGAGTTTGGCCATTTAGTCCTTCCTGGAATTTTTATTTTATTTTATTTTTTTATTTCAGCATATTATAGGGGTACACTGGGAGTTTTAAATTTTCAAACAGAACTGGAGAGGTGATCTCTTTCTGGTGGTGGAAGTCCTAAGATGTAAACCATGATTACTCAAACCACATTTGGGTAAAGTGAGAGAGAATTGAGAAAGAGAGAGAGAGATACAGAGAGAGAGACTGGAGGGAGTGATCAAGCTGTCTGGTTGGCTATAGCCCTGCATGCCCCACTGATCCACTTGTTTGGTTGGATGATCTCCTTGGATTTTATGAGCTGTTCTACTTAACCTGGTTTGAATTATTTTTTTTCTCTTGTAACTAAGAGAGCCCTGAATCATACAAAAATTTTAAAAGTTATTTTCAGAAGACAGTAGGGATTTGACAACATATCTTTCAAACTGCTTACATATTAGTATAAAAGACTTGCTAATTTAACTTTCTTTGGGAATAATATCTGGTATTCATGTGTCTCACTTTAATGTAATATGTTATAGCAAATACTCTCTTGTGTATGTTTTGGTGTGGCATTTAGTATGCAGTGCTAACTAGTGTAGATGGAAAATATCTTTCATACAAAGCCCAATTTTATGACTGGCCTTCATGATTTAGATGGGTTCAGATTGGTTTTATCCTTTTTATTAAAATGAGAAAGCTTTATTTTCTGAAGCATTCTGTTGAAGTTTGATGTAGGTGAGGTGGTGAAGAATGTTCTAGCATTGCTGTAGTGGAGTGCAGTGGTAGAGAATGATGTCTAAGTAAAGCTTCAGAGAGGGAGGGAATCCCAGAAGAGGTTGTATTTTTGGATCCCAAAACCTTGAACTCATCACCTTGATGACCTAGCAGATAAAATAAATCCTGCTGTTCTGATGGGTATCAGCCAGTGTAGATCACTAAGGAGTAGTAGCTAATGGAGAAGCCATGTCTGGTTTGCTTCTTGATTTTATTTCTTTTTTTTTTCTTTTTTGAGACAGAGTCTCACTCTGTTGCCCTGGCTAGAGTGCCGTGGCGTCAGCCTCGCTCACAGCAACCTCAAACTCCTGGGCTCAGGCGATCCTTCTGCCTCAGCCTCCCAAGTAGTTGGGACTACAGGCATGCGCCACCATGCCCGGCTAATTTTTTCTATATTTTAGTTGGCCAATTAATTTCTTTCTATTTTTTAGTAGAGATGGGGTCTCGCTCTTGCTCAGGCTGGTTTCGAACTCCTGAGCTCAAACGATCCACCCAGCTCGGCCTCCCAGAGTGCTAGGATTACAGGCGTGACCCACCGCGCCCGGCCGGTCTGTCATTTTTAAAAAATTATCTTTGTTTGGTTTTGGTATCAGAATAATATCAGCTTCATAAAATGAATTTGAAAGAGTTTCTTCTTCTATTTTTTGTAAGTGATTTATAGAATTAGTGTTAATTTTTTAAACATTTGGTAAAATTCACCAGTAAGGCCGGGCGCGGTGGCTCACGCCTGTAATCCTAGCTCTCTGGGAGGCCGAGGCGGGCGGATCGCTTGAGCTCAGGAGTTCGGAACCAGCCTGAGCAAGAGCGAGACCCGTCTCTACTATAAATAGAAAGCAATTAATTGGCCAACTAAAAATATATAGAAAAAATGAGTCGGGCATGGTGGTGCATGCCTGTAGTCCCAGCTGCTTGGGAGGCTGAGGCAGGAGGATTGCTCGAGCCCAGGTTTTTTCGGTTGCTGTGAGGGAGGCTGACGCCAGGGCACTCACTCTCGCCCGGGCAACAGAGTTAGACTCTGTCTCAAAAAAAAAAAAAAAAAAAAAAAAAAATTCACCAGTAAAATCATTTGGGCCTGGAGGTTTTTATCTCGGGATTGTTTAAATCACAAATTCAATGCCCTTAATAGTTTTAAGGCAATTCAAATTATCTATTTCATATTGAATGATTTGTGGTAGTTTATACTTTTAACGAATTAGTCCATTTCGCCTATGTTCTTAAATTTATGTGAGTAAAGTTGTTAGTAGTATTTCTTTCTTATACTTTGATGACTATAGTGTCTTGTCAAAGGAAAAATTATTCTTGATACTTGTTGCAGAACAATAAGGTAGACTATTCTGGGGGGGGGGGCCTACTACAATGGGATTTTGTAGTAGAAGAGAGAGATCTGGCTCAACTCTGAATACAAGTGGAGATTTATAGCCCAAGGAGCAGGGTGGAGGTCAGTAGATGGAAAATTACTAGGAGGAGATGTGAAGGGTAAGGGGGATTCTGGCTAAACTGACTTGACAGGATAATTGCTGAAGGCATGCAGAATGATAAGATGTTGCAGGTAGGGAATAAGGAATTAGATCAGATATTACGGGTGGGGGATTTTCACTAAACTGACCCAGCTAGATTCTTGCTAAAACTGGACGAAACAGAGATGAACATGGAAGCCCAAAAGTTAGGGCCTCGTCGAGGAGGAAGTGGAGGAGGCCTGATAGAGGAGCCTGATTAGAGTTAGGTCAAGGAAGATAGACTTTCTCAGTCTATTGTGATAGCCCTGTTTCATCCCAGATACCAGTAATTTATGTCTTCTTTGCTTTTTTCTTTGTCAGTCTTGCTAGAGTTTTGTCAACTTTATCAATATTTTCAAAGAATCAGCTGTTTTATTAATTTTTTTCCTACTGTTTTTCTGTTTTCAATTTCACTGATTTCTGCTCTTATCTCTATTATTTATTTATTGCTTTGGTTTTATTTTAATTTTTGTCTAGGTTCTTGGGGTGGGAGCCTTAGAAAAGTCACTTGAGGCATTTCCCCTTTTGAATGTATGCATTTTTAGTGCTATAAATTTCCTTCTCAGCACTGTTTTAGGTGTTTTCCACAAATTTTGATATATTTTATTTTCATTTTCATTCAGTTCAATGTATTTTAAAGTTTTTGTAATTCTCTTAAAACATCCTTTTTGACTAATGGGTTATTTAGAGGTGCCTTGTTTCTAAGTGTTTGGAAATTTTCTTGTTATCTTTCTGTTACTGATTTCTAGTTTGATTTCATTATGCAGAGAATGCATGTGGTATTATTTCAATTCTTTTAAAATCTGTTGCAATGTGTCTTATGGCGCAGGATATGGTCTGCTTGGTGTATATATCCTGAGCACTTGAAAAACCTGTATTCTGCTATTGTTGGGTATAGTGTTCTGTCAATGTTGATTAGATCCTATTGTTTGATGGTGTTATTGAGTTTTCTATATCCTTAATGATTTTTTTTTGTCTAGTTGCTCTATCAATTTTTGAAAGAAGATCCAATTATAATTGTGGATTTATCTATTTCTTCTTTCAGTTTTATCAGTTTTTGCTTCACATATGTGGCAACTCTGTTGTTTGGTACATATGCATTTAGAATTGCTATGTCTTCTTGGTGGATTGACCCTTTTTTATCATTATATGATGTTTTTCTTTGTCTTTAATAAACTTATTTATTTTTTTTTTGCTGTCAAGTCTACTCTATCTGGTATAAATAAAGTCACTCTTGATTTTTTTTGATGACTATTTGCTTAGAATATCATTTTCCATCTTCACTTTCAGCTACCTAAATTGTTATATTTGACATATGTTTTTGTAGACAGCATATAGTTGAGTTATATTTTCAATCTACTCTGCCAATCTTTGTCTTTTAATTGTTATATTCAGACTACTTATATTTAATGTAATTATTGATATGTAAGAGCTTAAGTCTGCCATTTTATTTTTTTGTTTTTGGTCCTTTCTATTTTCTTTTTCCTGCCTTCCTCTGGGTTACTTGAACATTTTTTAGAATTCCATTTGGATTTCTCCATAGATATCTCTTTTGTTTATGTTTGTTTTTGAAAGCCCTATTCTCAGAGATATAGTGTTTTGAAGGTATTTCTTTGTATTTATGTTTTTAGTGGTTTCTCTTGGTATTGAATTATATATGTAAAACTCATTGCAGCCCACTGGTGTTGTCATTGTACTGGTTTGAGCAACGTGTAAAAAACTGGCCTCCCTTTACATCTCTTTACCTTCCCTCTTTACAATATAATTGTCTTAAATATTTCCTTTATGTACATTTAGTACTACATCACATAGTGTTATAATGTTTGCTTCAACCATCAGACATAATTTAGAAAACTCAGAGGAGAAAGAAAGGCTGCTGTATTTACCCATATTATTATTTACTATTGTGCTTGCTTTGGCAGCACATATACTAAAATATTTACTGTGTTCTTTCTTCCTTCTTGTTTGCTTCATTTTTGCTTGGAGGACTTTCTTTAGCAATTCTGTTAATGTAGGTCTGATAAGGGCAAATTGTCTTAATTTTCCTTCATTTGAGAATTCCTTGATTTTCCTTTCATTTCTGAAGAACATCTTGGCTAGCTATAGGATTCTAATGGACAGTTCTTTTCTTTCAGCACTTGTATAATGTTGTGCCACTTTCTTCTGGTCTCCATGATTTCTGATGAGAAATCTGCTGTCTTTAAATTGTTTTGTCCACCTATTAGTAAGGTGCCATTTCTCTCTTGCTGCTTTCAAGAATTTGTATTTGCTTTTAGTTTTCTGAAGTTTGACTTTGTTGTGTTTTGGTGTGAATTTATTTGGGTGTATCCTGTTTGTGATTGCTTTACCACTTAGATTTGTAGGTTTAATTTTTTTTGCCAAACTTGGGAAGTTTTCAGCATTATTTCATTTTCAGCTCTTCCCTTTTTCTCCTTTCTTTCTGAGACTCTTGTAACACAAATTTTGAATCTTTGGTTGTAGTCCCACAAATCTCTTAGTCTTTGTTCACTTTTTTTTCCAGTTGTTCGGTTTGGGTACTTTCTATTGTTCTGTTTCAGTTCTCTGATTATTTCCTTTGTTTCCTTTATTTTGTTATTGAGCCCATGTAATGAGTTTTCCATTGGGCTATTGTGTTTTTCAGTTCTAAAACTTCCATTTGGGTTATATTTATATTTTCTATTTGTTTGCTGAGAATTTCTATTTCTTATCTGAGATTTTCTATATTTTCATCTGTTCAAAGTGTGTTTGTAATTGCTAATTAGAGCATTTTTATGATGGCTTCTTTAAAATCTTTGTCAGATAGTTCTAATAGCTCTGTCACCTTAATGTTGATATCTATTGATTGTTTTTTTTTCATTCAGTTTGAGATCTTCCTAGTTCTTGGTATGATGAGTGATTTTCAGTTGAAACCTGAACATTTGGTATTATGGTATGAGACACTGGATCTTATTTAAACTTGTTTTAGCTGCCTTCTTCTGATACTTCATGACAGTAGAAGAGAAGATAACTCTTCATTACTGCTAGATAGGGGTAGAAGTCCAGGGGGTCCTTGTTGGTGCTGGAAGAGACTGGGAGTTTTAGCTCCCCACTAGGCCTTGCCTGCTAGCTATGTGGCTGGGAGCATAGGAGTGTCTTATTGCTGTCCCACTTGTGGCCTCCCCTGATATTAAACCTCCTATGGGGATGAAAGTTCCACCTCCCTGTTTGGCCTTTTCCAAGGTCTACCATCCCTGTGGGTATGTTTGGAAATCTTGTTACAGCCTCGTAAGGGTGGAAGTCTAGGCTTTCCACTTGGCCTTTGCTGGTGTGAGTGCAGTAGAGCCTCAGCTGTTTTGTGGTGTTATGTTGGACTAGAATGGTTACTGTTTGAAAGTTTTTCTGTCTTTCTAGGCTGTTCCTTTCCTAGTGCTCAACTTGCATTTGTTTGTTTCTCTGTGTTTGTTGGAATTTCTGGATTAACTTCTTAGCTCCAAATTGGGCATATATGGAGGCAAAAAGAAAATTCATGGAATTTAACACTATATCTTTTCTTGGGTCCTGAGGTTCTTAGCTGATCTGCTTTCTCCTTCTTTCAGACTCTTCTTATGTTTATTTCATATATAAAGCCCAGGGTCTTTTGTTATACTTAGCAGGAGGAATAGGTAAAAGTATGTCTACTTCTTCGGTTTTCCAGAAGCGGAAGTCCTAATTGACTCTTCCTTTTCCTCCTGTTTTAAGGAGAATGTTGAGTCCTTCAAAATTTCTTATTTTTCACTTTAGTATTTCCTTTCATTATGTTTGTCTTCATTTCCTATTGCCTTGGCAGAAGAAATTCTACATTAGTTCTCTGGGGTTACAGTCACCCTTGTAGCTCCCGGGACATCACATTCCTCTTGTTTGTTCTGAAAACTTGTTCCACCAATTATCCCTTCCTACTTGTATCTTCAGTCTTATTTGATAAATACCCTCCTCCAGTTTGAGGCACATGAGTCTTAAGGAAGCTGACCTTTGACCTTTGTTTTCCTAAGATAGTCTCCTATTTTTTCCTTCCCCTAAATGTCAGTCTTCTTGAAAGCATTATCTGTATTCTGTGCTTCCACTGATTTTCCATCCTTTCCACCCTTAATTCCTTGCAGTTGGTCTGCTGACTGGGCCAGTGTATTGAAATTGCATTCTCAAAGTTCACCAGTCACTGCTTGGCGGTCAAATCCCATGGCCTTTTCTCAGCTCACATCTATTTTCATCTCTCTGCAGTATTTGGCACCATGAACTTTCTGAAATTCTCTTCTTCTTGGATTTCATGGCTCTGAATTATCCTCTTCCCTCCCTGGCATCCTTTCTTCCTTCTGCATTTAGCTAGTCATCAAGATCTATCCTCACTTTTCTTTTCTCTCTCGTTCAATTTCATGGCCTCAGCCACATGGCTGATCCCAAAACTATGTGCAGAGGATCCTAAATTTTTGTTTTTACCTCCAGTTTTGACTTCTGTCTTAAGCTTAAGCTTGACATTTTTAGGTGCCTTTCATTTGCTAACAAATATCCAGCCATCCCTTTAGGTAGTATTTCTTTTCTTTTTTTATTTTATTTTTTGAGATGGAGTCTCTGTCACCTGGGCTAGAGTGCCGTGGCATCATCCTAGCTCACAGCACCTCAAACTCCTGGGCTCAAGCAATTCTCCCGCCTCAGCCTCCCAAGTAGATGGGATTATAGGTGCACATCACTACACCCAGCTAATTTTTCTATTTTTTAGTAGAGGCAGGGTCTCACTCTTGCTCAGACTGAACTCAAACACCTGAGCTCAAGAAATCCTCCCACCTTGGCCTCCCAGAGTGCTAGGATTACAGGCATCAGCCACCTCACCTGGCCTCCAGCCATCCCTTAAAAAGTAGTACATCTAGGCTGGATGTGGTGGCTCATACCTATAATCCAAGCACTTTGGGAAGCTGAGGTGGGAGAATCACTTGAGGCCAGGAGTTTGAGACCAGTCTGGACAACATAATAAGATCCTGTCTTTACAAAAATTAAAAAAAGCAAAAGCTGGGCATGGTGGTGTGTGCCTGTAATCTTAGCTACTTGGGAGCCTGAGGGAGGAGGATTGCTTGAGTCTAGGAGTTTGAGGTTGCAGTGAGCTGTGATGGTGCCATGTAGTCCAGCTTGGGTGATAGAGTGAGACCCTGTTTCTAAAAAAAAAAAAAAAAAGTAGTACATCTAAAACCAAAATCTTAATCTTATCTTCCCCAAAGGCTCTTGTTTCTGATTTCCTAATTTCTGTGGGTGGAACCAGTACCTTCCCTGCCACCAAGCACTGAAACCTCAGTGTGTTTTTTGACATGGCCCAGTTTTCATATGTCAGCTTCTGCTAGAACTTCTCCAATTCTCATCCACACTCCACACTGCCTTTACCCAGCTCAGGTAAACCTTTTTTTTTTTTTGCCTGGACTATCCCAGTAATTCCCTAATTGGTCTCCCTGCTGCCAGTCTATTTCCAGTCTAATCACTTTCACGCATTGTGGCCAGATTAATCTCCCTTTACTGGCTTCTCTTTCTGAATTTCATTTTCTTTGGCAGGCATTCAAGGTTTCTATGATCAGCCTCCACCTACCTTTCCATTACTGTTCGACATTGTTCCCACTGAGGGACACCATGCTCACTGAACTGAACTGATACCTGCTGCTCCTATCATCCTCACTCTGTCTTCTCCCTTCAGCACCCAAAATGGAAGTATTTCTCCACCTCCTCTAGCACTAAATGTGTCTATTTCTCAGGGTACTCATCAACTTGGAAGTTGTGTTACACGTATTTATATACTAACTTAACTTCTAGGCTGTCGGCTTATGGTGGGATTGGTTGATTATTGATTGATTGAGTGATTCATTCATTTATTTAACAGATTTCTGAGGTTTACTAGGCTCTGTGTGAGGCCCTGGGAATATGGCAGATAAAAAAGCTTCTGACTGGGCTCAGAGTCCTGGGGTCCTTATTTTTTGTTGTTGTTGTCATTAACTTGTTTTTATAGTATGTAGAGTGTCTAGTCCTATATCAAGACCTGGCACATAGTAAGGACTTCTTTTTTTTTAGACAGAGTCTCACTCTGTTGCCCAGGCTAGAGTGCTGTGGCATCAGCCTCGCTCACGGCAACCTCAAACTCCTGGGCTCAAGCAATCCTTCTGCCTCAGCCTCCTGAGTAGCTGGAACTACAGGCATGTGCCATCATGCCTGGCTAATTTTTTCTATATATATTTTTAGTTGGCCAATTAATTTCTTTCTATTTATAGTAGAGGTGGGGTCTCACTCTTGCTCAGGCTGGTTTCGAACTCCTGACCTTGAGCGATCCACCTACCTCGGCCTCCCAGAGTGCTAGGATTACAGGTGTGAGCCACCGTGCGGCCAGTAAGTACTTAATGAATTAGCAAGTATGTAAGGTGAAAAGATTACCAAAGTTGCACAATGGCTTTGTTTTTAAACTTTTTGGCATTTAAGCCTTTCTGATAGAAGAGAAAATAAAAATTGAGTAGCAGAGACAAAATATTTATTAGAAATAAATGCAAATGCAGGACTATGTCATCTGGGTCTTTGGATTAAGGCTACGATATGTCAGACATTTTCAACCAGTTTTATGAATGATAGCGATATTTAAGGGACATCAGTCTCAAAAGACTTTTTTTTGTAGGAATGAATAAAAACTATGATTATGGGAACTGTCTATTCCAAGTAGCTCTACACACTTAATTTGAGGCTTTTTCAGCATAATAAGACATTTGTCCTCTTTGTATTTGAGACAGGGATTGCATTTTACTTCCTACTGAGTTTTCCAGTGTGGATTTTTCATTATAGTTTGCTCCACTTATAAAGTGTGTCTTCTATCTTACTGAGGTTTCTTTTCTCAGCTTTTTAGGATGGGCTTCTGAGCTTGAACAAAAGAATTGCTGGGAAAAGGAGAAAGCAAACCAGGAAAGCGAATGGCTTCTATGAATGCCTACACTTTCTGCAGACTGCGTAATGTTGGAATGTTAGTCAGTTCCTAGACTCTTGCTTTGCTTTGCGCATATCTTTGCAATGTTGTTACAAAGTCAACTATGGAAATGCAAAGCTTGGGCAACTGCTTTTCTGCTCCTCAAACATCACACTTTGAATGTGTCCTCTGCTCCTTAAAACCCATTCATTCCATTGTCAACAACCAATGAGAATAAAACAAATTCATCCTAAAGATGTAATTTGCTTTTCCCTCATGCTATTTCTTAAATTCTTAAATCCTTGAATGTTTCATAAGTGTTTTTTATTTCCTTGTAAAACGTTTTTCAAATATATTTAAAGTTTTAGAGTCACTAGCTAGTTTCCATTCTCGCAGTGAGTCATTTCTAAAACTATGCCAAGGACTTTGGGGCCTCGGATGAATTTTCAATCAGTGGCATCTCAGACTGCCCACTCTGACATGCCTTCATCTGTCTAGGCTGGAGACATGAGACAGAATGGAAAGTGAAAATATATCTTAACTCTCTTTCTTCAGTAGGGTACTGAAAATGACTTGCTCAATCTTCCCAGCTGTTTTACCCACAAATCTCCATGTACTGAGATGAGCTCTGGGGTACCTATAAATCAGGTTAGTAGGGAGTACCTGCTGGCATAGGTACTTCCCAGGCTATGCTAGACAGCTCCAGGGCCATGTTCTAGCTAGACAAGTTACCGGAGCTGGGCTTGGCATGGGGTGGTGCAGAAGGACCGTCCACCGTCCTTCCTTACTCTACTTCCTTAACCACTTCGGTGCGTTGCTCACCGGCAGCGAAGCCTCGCCCACGGCCGGCACTCACAGTCCGCAGGCAGTGTGTGCTGCGCATTGACCACGGATCCGTTTTGCTCTTGCGTGATGAGGAAAGCTTTAAAGCACTGAAAGCTTGTTTTACTTTACAGGCAGCTTTACTTGTAATGTAAATCAGAATAGGTAACATATACATATATATTTTCATTACGTTATTTTTAAATGTTCACAATTTTATTTTGATAAATGAAAAATTAGAAAAGTC